>CANYLF013321478.1:0-19097 GCA_948193215.1 Bocquillonia castaneifolia
GAGTACTAGTTTAAACTATTATTGAAATCAAATCTAAGTAAAAGGCTAGTTAAATACTATGAATTTTCTGAGTTTAGCCTATATTCAATCCTAAAAATCTTAGTGACTATTAAAGCAAGAGGTGAAATGTGGAGTAGAAGCTAGGAACAGGCCCATTGCCATTTGCCCATTAGGTCTTAATTTTTATTTTTCAAAAAGTTAAACACATATTCAAAAATAGTCATAGCGTGATCAAAACGCGGTTCTCCACCAAATCACAAACACACAGGTGGTAGAAATTGATTTTAATGGCAGGAAAACCCCAGCCACTTCAAGTACTGTGAATTCGGTCCATGGTTGATCTAAAATGCTTCTGATCTTTCTCCTGATCTCATCAAAGGTTCTCCCTTTTTTTATATTCCTATTTTACCCTTTGTTTTTCTTCAATTTCTTAAATCTGATGAATCGGACGATACACCGATTCTTACGATTCTCACACGATTCGGCTGATTCGTATACGATTCTCTTCATTTTCTGATTTATTCATAGAGTCGACTCGTTTTCATGGTGACTCGGCTCGTTGAATCATACGATTTTGATAATTATGATTATTAGGACCGGCTGCTTAGTTAACCTTGTTTTAATATTTGATTTTATCTGCAATATCACAATCATTTGTTTTTCTTTTCATTTTGTCTGTCTTCCACACCTTAGGGTTGCAGAGGATTTAGAGGCTTAGTGCAGATTGAGCAGTTCGATTCCCAGCATTGTTTTGATAAAAAAAATGCTGGCTATTGGTTGTTTAAGTACTTAATTCAGATATAAAAAATGATCAGCTTTGTTAATGGGATGTGGGTTGAATAAATGATGTTTTTTTGGTGGGAATATTATTGATGTTTGGGTGCCAAATTAGTATAGGTTGTTTGCAGGACTCTGGTCCAACTAGTTAAGGTTAGCTGGTAGTTTAATGAGTGGGCAAGATGGATGGACATGTGGGAAGCATTGTTTACATTGCTCTAAAACAGGTTAATTTCAGGGCACCCTTTAGCAAAGCAAAAGAGATAATTTAGGGGACTCGTGTAGCTTGTTTTGTATGTTGTTGAATGAATTATTGTAACAATGAAAATTAGTACGGAACTCAATGATCGGTAGTTGATATACATCCTGAATTTAAGAGTCTGTATGAACCTTGCATTAATTCAATTATTTATGTTTGGGGATAAACTTGGATGTTGCATGACATCGTAAAATCTGTAGGTAGCTACTGATGTTGCTGCACGAGGATTGGATGTCCCTGATGTTGAAGTAGTGATCAACTATAGTTTTCCACTTACCACAGAAGATTATGTTCATAGAATTGGGAGGACTGGACGGGCTGGTAAGAAGGGTGTCGCCCACACATTCTTCACACATCATAACAAGGTAACAAATAAGTTCTTGTGGGGATTTTTCTTTAAATTATGGGGTCAAAATTTTGAATCGTCAGGCTATGGTTCATTTTCTTATAAGAAATAACATCATTATTCCAGGGACTTGCTGGAGAGCTGGTGAATGTTCTCCGTGAAGCTGGGCAAGTTGTGCCAGATGCCCTTTTGAAATTTGGCACTCATGTCAAGAAAAAGGTGCAAATTTTGTTAGATACGATTTCTTTTTCTTTAATCAGTTAGGTACTCACAAGTCTCTATATTGATGCTCGAGCTTAGCTTGAATTTTCGAGTCGATCTTGAGTGTTTTTTAAAATTGATCTCGGGTAGCTCACAAGTAGCTTAGTTCGTTTACATCCCCAAAGTATGCTAGTTATACATTTCGCTCTTAGCTTGGTTTAATTCCAAGTTATTGACACTTTATTTGGTCAAATCATATAGGAATCCAAGCTTTATGGTGCTCACTTCAAAGAAATATCTGCAGATGCTCCAAAGGCTAAAAAGATTACGTTTAATTCAGATGATGAAGATTAAATCAATCATTTAGGTTTTATAATTTATATTGGTATACGGCCTACCTTTTATTTTCCCCCCTATTGCTCATGGTTAATTTTATTCATTGATGGCTACAAGTGCGCCTTCTGATTTTGTATCAATATGTTATTAATTAAGTTGATTATTGGGCAATTCTTCTGTACTTGTTAAGTGGTAATCGACGTTTTTTAGTAGAATGCGAAGCCAACTTACTTTGCCACTTATTGTTATCAATTAAGGCATACTGGTGTCATATTTTTGTTTGGGTAAATTACTAAAATCCCCATCTAAAACCAATAAAATGTCTAAAATACCATCTAGACTTGCCAAATCGGTTCATCACATTATTTTGATGATACATGTTTATGAGAATGTGAGAAATTATTAGGCGCATAAGATTATGAATATTTCATTCGAAGTGTCAATTTACTTCCACAATAATATTACAGTAAAATCTCAATAGAAGAATACTCTATGTAGTAATAAATTCTATATAAGAATAAAATATTTTGGTCCTAACTTGGGCTAATTGTAAATAGGAATAATCTTCATATTGTAATAAGTTATAAATTTTTCATATCCCGTTTTGATAAAAAAAGTACCTCCATAAAAAAAATATATATATATATATTTGTTACAACGAATTTGCAGTGTTGAATAGTTCATTAACATGAATGATCATCTTTTTATTGTAATCAAAATTTTTATAACTTTTAAAAGTAAAAAGTTTTAAATAACTATATTACTACATGGATTGATATTATCTATGTGGACAAGGGTGAAGGTGGTCTTAAGTTCGAGATCCGTCCTTACCAAATTATAAAAAAAAAAGCTATATTATCATTTTATAATGGCAAAATATATATATATATATATTCTAATTATATATCATAATTTTATATATTTTAAAAGTTAATTAGTTTAAAATATTGTATATTTTCTTATAAGTTATTATAAGAAGAAATATACAAATATGAAATAAAATTTTAACTAAAGCTATATTAAGTTATAACCTCTTCACAGTAATAAAATTTGTAGGGTTCCAATAATATCACTGCAGGTTTTACTGTATTTCATACAGTCAAGAGTTTTAGTTTAGTCTACAGAAGAAACCTGTAGACTACGCTATCAAACGAGCCGCATCTCAAGCAAACTTGGCCGATCCAGGAAATTTCTCAGTCATGAAAGGATAACCTCCATTAGGATGGATGGTAACATTTATATCTTATCTTGACCCAGACCGACTTGCACAGCGTTAGTCTTGTATTCAAGTTGCTCTCGTTAAGTATCAAATTGCATCAAAGAAAACAAGGGGTGAATGAGACATGCTGGTTACTAAATTCATAAAAGAGGAAAACAATGGTCCTGGACGGTGGTAGAAAGTTAGTATTCTTTCCCAAGTAAGGGATCAAAATAGCATCCATGACATTAATGCATGCATGTGTGTGTGTGTCTATATATATATCAGTATTTCAGCTCAGCTCAAAAGGCATAAAATGGGCACATAAATACTATATAATAACCTAAAACCATTGCCTGCGAGGAGGAATTCTTGGTTAATTTAGAGACGAAGATATGTCAGAAAGTGCAGTGACCTTTCTGCTGCAGAAGCTCGTACCATTTCTTGAAACTGAGATGCAGCTTTTGAGAGTAGGTAGGGAAGAGATTGTATATGTCAGAGGAGAGTTTGAGCGAATAGGCGCCTTCTTAAGGATTGCAGATTCAATGGAAGAGACCGATGAGGAAGTTAAAGTGTGGGTTAAGCAGATAAGAGATGTTGCTCATGATACTGAAGATGTCCTTGATGAGTACAAAATTCTGCAAACTCACGATCATGGTGATGGTCTTTTTGGTTTTCTCCATAAAACGTCTTGTTGGATTAAGAACATGAAGGCTCGTTATCGGATAGCATCAGATATACAAGAGATCAAATCGAGAATCAAAAATATTTCAGACGGGCATGGAAGACTAAGACAGAAGTTCTACTTAGAACAAGGTGCAAACTCCAACTGTAGTGGCAATGAATGGCAAGATCAGAGAGGAGATGCCCTTCTTGTAGACAAGATTGATCTAGTAGGCATCGATGAGCCTAGGAAGAAGCTGGTTGGTTTGCTGGTGAACGGAGGTTCAGGGCGTGAAGTGGTTTCGCTTACAGGGATGGGAGGGCTAGGCAAAACCACCTTGGCAAAGCAAGTGTATGATGATGCAGAAGTCAAGAAGCATTTCAGCATACCGGCCTGGATAACTGTTTCGCGATCTTACAAGATGGAAGAGCTTCTTAAAGACATCGTTCAGCAATTGTTCAGTGCAGTTAGGAAGCCGGTTCCTGGAGGAGCAGACTGTATGAACAGCTGTCAGCTAAAAGCAATAATCAAAGAGCTTCTTCAGAATAAAAGATACATAATTGTTTTGGATGATGTATGGCACATAAACGAGTGGGATGCTGTCAAATACGCCTTGCCAACCAGCAACTGCGGCAGTAGAGTCATGCTCACCACACGCAATGCAGAGCTTGCCTTTACCTCTCGAATAGAATCTGAAGGCAAAGTCTATTACTTGGAGCCACTGCCTCAAGAAGAATCATGGACTCTTTTCTGCAGGAAGACGTTTCGAGGGAATTCATGTCCTCATCATTTGGAGGATATCTGCAAGAATATCTTAAGAAAGTGTGAGGGACTTCCACTTGCAATTGTGGCAGTTAGTGGTGTTCTAGCTACCAAAGACAAGAGAAGGATCGACGAGTGGGAAATGATTCGACGTAGCCTTGGTGCTGAAATCAATGGCAATGACAAGCTTAAGAATCTGAAGAAGGTACTTTCACTCAGTTTCAATGATCTACCGTACTATCTCAAGTCCTGTTTCTTGTACTTGAGCATTTTTCCTGAGGACCATCGAATCGAGCATATGAGACTTATTCGACTATGGGTAGCAGAAGGATTTGTGGAAGCAAAATTTGGGAAGGAACTGGAAGATGTTGCAGAGGACTATTTCAATGAGCTATTAAGCAGAAGCCTGCTACAAGTAGCAGAAACAAGAAGTGATGGACGGGTCAAATCATGCCGCACCCACGACCTTCTGAGAGAGATAATCATCTCCAAGTCACGAGAGCAAAACTTTGCAGTCATAGCCAAAGAACAATATGGTATATGGCCAGACAAAATCAGGCGTCTATCAGTACACAACACACTGCAAAATGTGCAACAGAATAGGTGTGTTTCTCAGCTACGTTCACTCTTCATGTTCGGGGTAGTAGAGAAGTCACCTGTAAGTAGCGTATTTCCTAGTGGTTTCAAGTTGCTCAATGTGTTAGATTTGCAAGGTACGAATATAAAGAAATTTCCAATTCAGGTTATAAACCTATACTACCTGACTTATCTAAGCTTGAAAAATACCAAGGTAACTACCATTCCACCCTATATAGGCAAGCTTCAATACCTAGAAACCTTGGATCTCAAACATGCCCATGTCACTGAATTGCCTGTTGAAATTCTGAAGCTCAAAAGACTTCGCCATCTGCTTGTGTATCGTTACGAGTTTGAATCCTATGCTCATTTCCACTCTAAACACGGATTTAAAGGTTTGGAGAAAATTGGGAATCTGAAGTTAGTACAGAAGCTCAGTTTCATAGAAGCAAACCAGGGAAATGGCAATACAATGAAGGAGATTGGAAAGCTAACTCAGCTGAGAAGGCTTGGAGTAGTGAAGTTAAGGAAGGAAGATGGAAAGTCTCTGTGTTCGTCTATCGAAAATCTCAGCAACCTTCGAGCATTATCTCTAATTTCTTTAGAGGAGGATGAGATACTTGATGTTCAGCACATCTTTTCACCCCCGCAATTACTTCAACGGCTGTACTTGACAGGACGGTTAGAGATGCTACCGCACTGGATACCAAATCTTGCAAGTCTGGTGAGAGTACATCTCAAGTGGAGCCGCTTGCAGGACGATCCGCTTGAATCACTACAAGTACTTCCCAATCTTGTTCATCTGGAACTACTGCAAGTGTACGAAGGAGACACATTACGCTTCAGGACCGGCGGATTTAAGAAGCTGAAGCTTTTAGGCATCGACAAGTTTGATGAACTAAAATGCATACAAGTAGAGGCAGGCGCAATGCCCGAAGTGGAGAAGCTGTGGATTCAGAGGTGTAAATTGTTGGAGCAGGTACCTTTAGGCATTGAACACCTGACAAAGCTGAGAGTTCTTGAATTCTTCGATATGCCTGGAGAGTTCATCAAGAAGCTTCATTTTGATGAGAAAGAGGGAGATTACTGGAGAGTTGCAAACATCCCACAAGTGTATTCAACATACTGGAGAGAAAAGGGATGGGAAGTCTATTCTCTGGAGAGTTTTAGTGACCCTTCCAGGCCAAGTCTTGTGGAAAGGAACAACGAGCTTCATACTCGCTGGAAGTAATCTTCATAGCATTCCTGTGATTAGATTTGTAAATAGTATCTTGTAAATTAAATATATGAAAGGTCAAAAACTATAGGGTTCTAGTAGCCTGATGTTGTTGTGTTGTAAATGTGAGTGTGACTACCAAATCAAGATGCGAATTCCAGAAGGAAGGAAAGCAATCTATCATGTTGTATAGATCATCCAAAAAAACAATGTATACGTCGGTAATTATAATAACATCGTTATTTGAATTATTTTGAATTTAGCACTTATCTCTTCTGCTTTAGAGAATAAATCCTTGATGCAACTCGTCAAAAGAACAAGTGAAACTTTTTTTGTATAAAAAAAATAACATTAACAACAGACTTGGCCTTCTTTCTTCATATCAAAAAAATCCCTTCTAAAAAACAAAACACCTTTTCTTTTTTTGAATGATGTATTTTATGTTATTGGAAAAAAAAGATATCTTAGAGATGTCAGCACATAGAAACGATTTTTATTTGCACCACTTAAAATATCTAACGTGCTTGAATTGTTATGTCCATGCTGGCCAACATTTTTTGACAGCCACCCAAACAATAGTAATAATAGTAACTCTATTTTTTAACATTTATTATCATAAAAATAGCTTGCCAATAAAAAAATAGACAGGTGAAGCACTAGAAATTTGTACTTCTCACTATTTTGAATATGACAAACAATAACAACATTCTACAGTAATCAATTATAAATTTATAATGATATCTGAACTTCAAATGTTCATTGATTGCATCAGTGTCACAAGAAGCAATATTTTCTAAAAAACATAAATTTCCATCAGATTTGAAAAGTGAGTATAGAAGGGGAAACACAACGACCCAGTGCCGTGTCTAATATTTATAATTTTTTTAGCATAGAAAGGTAATCATAATTAACAGAGTTGGGAACAAAAATCTAATGTAATATACTAATATTAAATAGCAACAGAATATATACCCATCCGTCTTTGCCTTGCAAGTCGTAACTATATAAAATTGCATAAACCCCTACAACCATCCAAAACAGGAACAACGTTTCATGGCTGATAACCATCTAGAACATTTATTCAATCAAATATGAGTAGTTGAAGAATGCATTTGCCAAGAAGCCAATGTGATCATCATTTTTTTTTTTTACAGAAAAATAACTGGCTTGTGGTCGGGTTTTCAACCCCCCACCCGCCCTAAAGAGAACAGGCCAAAATGGAATACCGACCTCAGTTGCATGTATACAATATGAATTTTGTGGAACATCAAAATTCCCTATTGATCCAAAAAGGGATACGTTACAGTAATGGCTGCAATGTAATCTACATGTGTCAACTGACTGCATAGCTCTTAATGCAGCTAACCATACTGATACAGAATTTAGAACTCAATTGAACAATCATGTGATGGTGTTTTATGGTATCTTATCTCCTAAGTATGTAAAAACCCTTTTTTTAAGTACTCGAGCTAAGTCAACAATTTCGGATTCTCTCATGTGTTGTGTGATATTGTCAGATAGTCTCAGTATCTGGTCTTTTTGAGACAACCTTGTTGCGATATTAATGGTCGAACTGGCCATTTCTCTACTAGAAGTTAACACTTGCAAGACAGCAGCCGAGTACCCTGGATTGGACACAAGCCTATTAAGTAATATCAGCGCTTCACGCATCAGTGAAATCCTACATATGGCAGCATATAGACAGCATTAAGAAGAAAACGATGGGGGAAAGAGGGGCTGGAAAAAAATAAATTACACACGAGGAAATATAAGAAACTCGAGTATTTCTGGATGGAGGGCAAAAGCAGAGACATGATTTAAGAAATGCTTGAAACAATTCTAATTCTCCAACCAACTTGCAGTTCAAATGTTACATGAACAATTTGAAATGACAGAAATCACAAATGATATTCAACATCTATAAAATGGCAACTTTCATGAACATATGATAACAAACAATAATCTTAAACATCAATGAAGGGCACAGATTATATTCAATTGAAAGCTAAATGTTAAAGTAGCAAGTTTTCTCATATTCAAGAAACGAGACCTAAACTTTTCCAGTCCACAGCTGGACATCCACCACATTTATGTGCTTAATAATGGCACCGACTTACTGAAGTCCTGTCAACATTCTCTAAAACCTTCTAAATTTCTTCAGTAATCTATATAGCTACCTCCATTTTTTTTTCTAATTGTCGCTTTAGGAAAAAAAAACACACTAAAAGAATAATTAAAATGGTTTATAAATCACTCATACATCCTTATTAATTAGGAAGAGTCTATTAGAAGTTAAAATTTTAGCTTATCATCTTGAAATCCTAATTTGCCCCAAAGTAACAACTAAATATGAACAAAAAAGAGCAGGATTAAATATCATCTTGAAATCCTAATCTATCCCAAAGTAACAACTAAATATGAACAATTTTTTTCCCCAAAATGGCAACTTACAAAGACAGCACTTCATATTATAAGCCTAAAATTTAGTTCCATTCTTATTCCAGCAAGCTCTAGCACAAACTACCTCACTTTTCCAATATTTATGTAGAAGAATGGCTACAAAAATTTGTTTCATTGAATTATAATTTAAATGGGAAGAAGAAACTGCAACCAAGAGGAGTTAGACAAAACCAAAATGATTCAATTGTTGCTTATGAAAAAGGTTTAGCTATTAATGCAACTCTTAAAGGGGACTAAATTTAGAAAGCCTAAAACCAAGAGAACTTTTACTCAACAGAACAACAGTGAGAAAGGTCTTGATTCAAAAAAAAAAAAAAGAGGAGTCCAAAATATGATTGCGCAGAATTTGCAAAATTGCAAAAATCAGTACTATACAGGAACACTACATGCATGAAGCCCTAAAGGAATATGATGCAGCAAGGTGACGTCTATAATTACAACTTACCTTGCTTTAATGTTTTCTGCTGGCTCAGAAAAGATCGACACTTCTACATCCAATTCTGATATCAACAGTTGTAAAATCAACAAAAGGAAGTTCTTCTCTGCAAGTACCCTGTGATGCACCAGAATTTCAAACCCAGATCTCCCAACAGAGGCTAGATAAGCCAGCATAATAACAGCTCTCTTGCGAAGTTCTATGTCCTGAAATCCATCCACCGAAGATTGTACAGATTACATTTTGCACCTACAATTGCATTTCTATATGCATGCAGGTGATAAGAAAACTAGTAGCCCACAGACAAAGCATGTTTCAAGGACAAGAACAAAAATCCAATGGCTCATGATTGCATTAAATTTTAGTTATGCATACATACAAACAACTCTAAAAACATAGAATATTATCAAAATTATGTGTCTCCAATGTTAATCAGCATTGGGGACACATTTCCAAGAGACTAGATTTTCAGTATCAAGAAGTTCATAGGAGATAAATATAAGAAACAGTAAAATGGCAAAGCAAAAACCTCTAAAATAAGGAAACTTAGAAGAAGATCAGGGATTTGGATGGATTAATGCAGAACAGCCACAAAATAATGTTGAGAGATCATTCTAGTCTTCTTTGAAAGCTAGGGAAGGTAGGAAACCTAGAATCACAAAGGAGGATGGATCACCAAATAAACAAGAGTAGAATAGATTCATTGCTGGGCAGATTTGTCACTAAAAGAGTGGAGGAAATTCAGGGTTCATCAAGTCTTTCTAATAAGAAAAAGAAAATAAATTTGCATGCTCATGGAAGGTTCCAAGCTTCCAAGGTAAGAATAGTAAATGTAATGATCTGAATTTTTCAAAATGTGATTTCAAGCTTGAAGGAATTATGAGATTATGAGTACCAAAACTAATTGTTACAAAACTAATCAACACTCTACACCATATGCTCATGATCTTGTACACAATTCATGTGGCTTGATTTGACTTGAGCATATTAAGTTCCTTTTTTTTAGTTGAGCATATTAAGCATTAGAGATACTAGATAACATCATCTAAATTATCTAATCCAACAAAGCATCAACTGAATTAATCATCTGATTCAATTCTCTGTACCTTCATGAACTTGGAGCTATGATGCCAAACTCATGCAGGGCAACTTGCTAACAACAATTTAACTATTATTTAGGTTGTTTTGAAAGCTTGAAATTATGTCTACGATTTGCTTTGGCAAAAGGAAGCGACTGATCAGGGATCGCAATGGACAAAAAAGGATCAATAATATGGACTCATTGCAGTTCAGGTGCAGATTTGGAACAAACTACAAAAGCTGTATCTAGGAGGATAATATGGAGGAATCTGAGGATTATTTGAGCCAATTTGATAAGTAGATTAGTGTTTTGATGGAAGGTTATACAAAATATTTTAAAAAATAAAATGCTTAAAATTTTAAAGCATGCATTGCTTTTGGATTCCTCTCTAGTCCCAGCTAATGTCCAGAATTTTCCTTCATCTAAGCAATATCTGGAAATTCCTTTGGGAAACATGAGAGAATTTCTCACAAAACCATAAAAATACATTCTTGTACTCAACTTTTTTGTTCATAATTGTGCAACATATGATATGCAAGAACACTATTTAAACATGTTGATCCATTAACAATGAGAAAGTGCATGTCTAAATTCACAAGCAGAGGTTGGGAGTCAAGCAGGACCATGGAAAGGTCACTAATATAAGTTGTACATATGAATAATTAAATCACAAAATTTAACCGACGATTAAATTGAAAAGCAAACTATCCTGCCTACCTTAATGTTATTTCCACTGCAGGCAATACAATCTGCCAAACCCTCAAGAATGGCACTGAATCCTTTGTGATTTGAAGCATTGTTATTGCCATTTGCAGCGCCATCCCCCTCTTTACAACCAGAGTGGAAGACACTCAACAGTTTGGGACCTTAAATCAAGAGTAGGAATTGATGGGTGAATGAGAGAAACAAAATCAAAGATAATCCAAATCATAAATTCTAGAAATTAGAAGGTAAACCCAAGGAAAGGAGCTAATCCAGGAAAGATAGCAAGATATATATGTTCAGCTTTAATGACAAGACATGCCCATTAACAAAAGGCCAGTAATCACAATGAATTTGGCAGCTTTTTCAATGGACTTAATGAGGAGGTTCTGGAGTTGACTCTTGGACTAAAAGTCCTAGTGATCCTGTTCATAATTCTGATCTGTTAATGATCAATTACCTAGATCCTTAATATAATCATTTCCGTCAATTTTACACATGCGACTTACCTTTTCTGAACAACTTCCCACACCCCCTCCACCACCCATTCCATCAAGAAGACAGGATGTTGTCCAGTTTCAAAGAGTTTCCTAAAGTTTAACATCCAGTCTACTAAGTAAATTGAAGCGCAAAAGAAGTAAGATATTTTCGTAAGTGATATCCAAACAAAGTGTTAAAGAAGATTGAAAATGTTAAGGAAAAGCAGAATTTCAATATTTAACCCCTAAGAAAAAAAAGTGCAAGGACAGAGACATTATGGCATTCATTTGTGACAGCAATAAATTCACAACTTTCTAGTTTCTCACTTTTCAGGCAAACTATGGTATCCACACATACGGAGGAAAATAATGGGCAAGAGCTGAAGTGTTCTAGAATACTTTATTAGGATACAAGTCTATCTGAAAGCAAAAGAGGAAACATTTTGGATTTAGTTCTAGGAATCTGCAGAAAATCATCAGATGAAATACACTGAGGTTAAAAGTTCAACGGAAATGGATTCTTCTCATCTGTCTATTACATTCTATTTCTTAAACAACATCTTCAAGATTATGCATATACAAATTACTGAAACCAATTGGATACAGAAAACTAAAAAATTTTAATGAATCAAAGGAGTATCCTATTCAGCTATTGGATGTTCCTCAACAGCTAGATCAAGACATGCACCAACAAAACTGAATTATTTATTGTTAGCAACTAGGAGAACCTACACCTACTTTTTTTCATCCAATGTGGAGCTACACCTGCTGATTTTCATTCAACATGAAGCTTGTTCATTTAGTAAAAGAAAATGACTTATCAGATTCTTAAACTTCAATTGCTATCAGCAAAAATTGATCATCGAATGGAGGGATTCCCCAAACATGAGGAGCATAAATGTTCCAAATGTTAAAAACAGGAAAAGTTACCCTACTCAGTAGCTCCTCTAAGTTGAAACTAGGATGAGGACGTTTGTGTGTGTACAAGAATCCACATAATACATCACATGAGGTTAAATAGCCAGGCAAGACACTATCCAAGTCCTGCAATTTTAACAATAAATAAAATCAACTGCTAATCTGCTATCCCAGTGAACCAAAAGTGTGGAAGTTTTTGAGAACAGCAATGCAAGCATTGAATCTAACAAATAAACTACAAATAAGAAGAAAGAAACAAGATTATCAAAAATCAACTGAGAGAAAAACAAGAAAATTAGATGACGCAGACTTACAGTTTAGTAGCAAGTATAGCATATGAAGTGCTTTCTTTTGTACATCCGAGCCGGCTTCCCTTTTCAAGAATTGTGCAATGCTATCAAATAGTGGTGCCTGGCCGAATCTGTTAAAGCAAAACCTTGCTTAGGATATAAAGATAAATCATCAAAATACACCATAAGTAATTCTGACTCACATTTCCCTTTCTGAATGAGCATTTGCTCTCAGCAGAATAAAATTCATGATAGAGACTGCCTCTAATCTTACATGTTCTTGAGGCTTGCTAATAGCAATTTGATGCAAAAACTCAAATAGCGAAACCCAGTTTACACAAGAAAGTGGCAATCCAATCTCAGCATTCCAGAGCCCCTTCTTACAGAGAATTTGAGGATCAGAAGATTCAATCCCAAACATTCCATAGCTTGCAAATGATGCGTCGTCCTCACTCACAATAAACAGGCCTCTATCCTTGAAGTTGTTGCCAGATTTTGCTCCCTCAACCTTGACACTGTCCCTGAGTAGAGTGCACTGGAAAGTTCACATCAAAGTTCATAAGCACACAAATATATGTGGAATTTTAGAAGCATCACTTTGAAAAACATGGACCAGACAATGCATAACTACATCCAAAAGAACACAGTACCAACTCCTTTTGCCAAAACAATGCTATGAACTTCACTTAAACCTTATGGTGCTCTACACTCATATTAAGCCTCACAGGGAGCAACAAAATAATAGTAATATTACAGTAGTCATAGATGGCATGTGCATTCCCACCCCCCACCCCCCCCACCCCTTCATATTCTACCAGCCTACCACATTTATCATATGCCAATTTTTACAATTTTGACATTTCCAACATTGATGTAACCATTTACCCATAAATCAATGCCGCTGGCCGGAAGCAATCTATTACGAGAATAGCACAAAATGAAACTGCGACATACACTCTAGTGTCTTTCATTCCAACTGAATGATCAAATTAAGTGAATGAAAGTTGAAAGAACACATGAACGAGCAGGATGCTACCTCTCTCTCAATTTCCTGCTTGACCACAATAGGTGCTTCAGAAACACATGCAATATTTTTAGAGAACTGCAGACGATATCAACCTGTTGAAAGAAAGATAATTCATTGACATGACAGAATGATACGAAACAGATTTTGGTTCATCAGTTCTACTAGTAATTTATGATAAATAAACAAATATTGGATGCTGAAATTCAAATCTGAAAATATGGAAAAGACAAAGGAAAAGATAGAAAAAGCTTCTAAGGGTTACACTTAGACCATAGGGAAAAAGAGAAGTGGATCACACAATTCTAGAGCAAAAATTTGCAGGCCAACTCTATTTTCATTAAAGCAGATATCTTTGAACTCTAAATGAACTACTAGAATACTTGGTATTCCTAGACCAAAAGTTACTCCCATCACTAACATATCAGCAATATTAATTAAACAAAGCAAATTATGAAATTACAACAAATAGGAAAATACTACCCAGAAATGCCAATAACAGCTGGGATACATTCTATGGCGGATTTAAGGGGGGCTGGTGGGGGCGATTGCCCCCCCTAGTCTAAAAAAATTATCAAAAACCCCCTTAAACCCAACCCCCCTCCCCCTCTAAAATTAGATTTCAGCCCCCCTAACTCTTGAAAAATTTCAAATATCCCCTTGAAAATTTTAAAATTAATTTTATGTTCACTTGTAAAATTTATGTTGCCCCCCCTCACCACTGGATACATTCCATTTAACTTGCATACTTAATCTCAAAAGAATATATATTGCAGGATAACTAACATGCATAATATATATTCAAAATGCCTAGGCACTAAAGGTTGGATCTGTGTGGAATTTTGAGAAAAGGGAAAGAAATATAGCAGGTTCGTTTCTCAAAAGACTTGGTCACTAAGTACAGGAAAAGAATTTGAAACTCACATTTTCAAGATGACAAAGATCAAGCAAAGGCCCTAGCAAAGCCTCCAAGTGCAATAATCCATTACTGATCTACAATTCAAAAGAAGACAAAAACCACATATGAATTAATCAAATTTTGATAATGCATGTCAGCTCAAAATATACTAGCAACCAGTGATTATATCTATATTTAAATTTAGTTTGGCTTTTCTAGAAAGTGAACAAGTAATATATGGCTTTGACATCAGCAAAAGAAATCTTGCCTCTGATAAACCATTTTCAAGCTGACATCAAATAATCAGTTCAATCTTATCAACATCAGATTCCAAACATTCAATTACCCAATTAAATCACTGGTACAATACTTATAGGTATCAAAAGTTTTCTTTCAGCAAAGATTTCTCATCACTTCTTGTAATTGCAGGAGTTTGCTGTTTGTCATGATTAATAATTTGGCAATTGTATGTTTAAAATTTAGGGAAAGTGACTAATGAAAAAATTGTGATGGCTACTTAAGGTGGAAGTACTTTTTTTGAACTGAAAGACTGTAAGTACTTGAAGAAATTATTAAGACATTAATTTTGCATATTGATATTGTTACATTCTAAACTAAAACAAGATTAAAGTACAGAAAAGAGACAAAAATAAAGATAAACTCTTACCTATGCCACTTATGCAAAAAATTGATCAAAAATTATCTTGTGACTCGAATTCATTAAACCTAGTAACTTATGAAGTATAACTTAACGAAAGTAGCAAACCAAGCAATCCACAGGTGTACTACTTCATCTGTTGTAAAAGTTGGTACCTACGTGTTTCAGACATAATTGAAGCATAACTACATGTTGACCAGGGTGTTTATTTAAGTAAAATTTGTCATACAAATTGCTAAGAGAATTAGATGGTGTTAAATAGAACTTCAAAAATTAAAATCATTCAAGGATTAACAGTAAAAAATAAAAAAAGAGCCTGAGGCGCAAAAGGTTAGGCAATGATCCTCCAAGAAACTAATCAGAGATTCCAACACAGAAAATTCTGAAGCAGCCAACTCTCAGGTAGACCGAAACATAAGAGATGGACACCCATGGGCCAGAGAGACCTGGGGGGAGATGGGATGGGGGTTAGGAGTGAGGGAGAAGCAAAAATATTCAGCCACTTGTCTTAATCTCACAAAAAAGGAGGGAGAAACAGCCTCGTGAATTTTTCCTAAAAAGAAACCCCTAAAGCATATGGTGTTAGTTAGATGTTACTACCCAGTCTATCAAAATCCACTTCAAAAATAAACTTGGTTTACATAAATAAAGTTGGTTCCATCGACCTTACCTTAGTCAATACAGAATACATATTTGATACTTTTTCAGCTTCAGAAACATTAAAAGAGTGCATATGGCACTGCAAATCTGCATTAGAAGAGCTTTCCCGGAACACAGAATCCCCTAATTTTGAGGACACATTCATGCCCATGTGCCCAAATAGAAAATGAAAATCTTCTGGACATGCCATAAGCATCTTGGAGACCATATTTTTTCCTAATTGCTGGTCACTCACAGAGCCCCATATGCCTAGCAGCTTGTCAGAAAGATTTGCCTGCGAGGGTAGATCACCATTCAAGTCTAGGTTGCTGACTTCATCAACTCCATCCGTCTGAACTCCTATAGCCTTAGATGAAGAAGTTGCTAGCAAACACAATGGTGAATAGGCATATCATGTCCTGAGAGCGAGATTGGAAAATGGGATAACAAAACAAATTGAATGCCATCTGACACATTTGCCTCACCTATACACGTCTGATATCTGACCTCCGTTTCCAAAGCTTTTGCATGTTGCTTGGCAGCCCCACGATTGTCCTGAGTAGGAAATCTGCATTCTCTGCCATTAGTTGAGCCATTCCAAAATTACTGAACTATTCTATTGCATTCTAGAAACAGTACACCACCCACATCTAAATATAATCACATTAAAAAAAGCTAAATACAGATCATTGAAAAGGGATATATGAAATACAGCGACATAAAAATGGTGTGAGAAAGAGAGAAATGAGCTATTTTAATTCTGTCAAATGGTGGATAGTGCTTTGGCAGTGAAGGCATGGTAACACAAATGATGACCGAGTGTTTACAAGGAATAATACTGTCACATTAGCAATCACAATAAAGAAGCATTTAACATCTACTTCAAATCGTATATTGAAGAAGAATCTGAAGAAGTGATTGGAGAGAAACAATGCATCATTTATCTCTATTTACGGTTATACATTTCCTATATCTATTAACTAACCAAAATTGCATACCAGTTGAATGTCACAATATGAATCAACCAAGCCAAAGGCAAAGGAGTATATATTTCTAGCCAGATATCCTACATTTGTTCAGCATGTCCTAATCCTACTTTTGTCAGTACATTACTTAGGCAATGGCATACTTCTGAATAAATTATTTTCTGAATATATATATAGGCACACTTAAAAGAAAGAGAGTAATTAAGTATACAAAATTCTTTTCAAACAAAAAGTATAGTAGTATACTAACTTGAAGTGATCCACTTTGTTGTTGCGTTGAGTCCTAAGTTGAGAGCATTCTTGTTCCTGAAAGTGCAGTATTACCGCAATTCATCACAAAGGAAGTGCCAAATACGCAAATGAAATATTCATATGTGAAAGGAATATAAATACCAGGTTGGAAAGCTTCTTCGAGGCATATTCCAACTCCTTCTGTAATTTATTTAAAAAAAATTAACTGATTAATAAACTACACTTCAATCGGCAACTTATTTACAATTACGATAACAGGAAAACAAAACACTGATCAATTTAACACAAAAGGCATCACAATAAATCTTCAAACACAGCACATAAATAACTAAATAAATGGTGGATAATCAAAATTAGTTAAACCCTAAAAAATAAATCATCCAATCAAAACGATGAAATGTCCTATAGCATGCCATATCATCCAATCAAAACGACGAATGTCCTGTAGTATGACATGGTAAGGCGATACTTATAAAAATGTAGTGATAATGATAACAATAATAACCTTCAAGCGATCGATCTCTTGATCTTTGAGGTTGTTCTGTTGGGGCACGGAAAAAGGAGGGGTATAAGAGGAAAAAGAATTAGTATTATCATTGTTATAGTTATGGAAGTGAAGCGTAGGTTTCTGAGAGAGCTCTCGAGGAGGAGAGTAACAAATGCTCTGTTGCTGCTGCTGCTGCTGCTGCTGTTGAAATGAGAAACCAACATTAGAAGTAGAAGTAGAAGAGGAAGAAGAAGTAATAGGAATAGTGTTTGGATTAGGGTTCGGTACAGAACGAGAGAGAGCGAGTTCTTCGACTTGGACTAATTGGTCTAAAAAATCAGCATCCCATTCTTCAAATCCCTCTTCCTTCATTTTTCCTCCACTTCTTGTTCTTCTCCTTCTTCTCCTTCTTCTTTCACAGTCACAGGCACTCTTCACTTCCGCAAATTCCTGTTTTATGAATGGCAATTAAATAGGAAGATTGTAAACATAGGCCCTGAATTTTTTTCTCTCTTTTAGTTAGGTCCTTGAAGTTTTGAAATTAATCAAAATTTTATAGTTACTCTAAGATGACAATTTCACCCGTACCTGTGTTATCCGATCTGACCTAATCCAAATAGTGCAGGTTCAACGTTTCACTGGGTTCATGAATGGCAACGAGCATACCTGCAGAATTTATTGACGGTCTATTAATTAGGTTTGATAATTAAGTGCCTCGTCTCATTCCCATCTTAAACCCGGCTCGCACATAAAAATGCAGGTAATACGACCCGCTCTATTTATATATATATATATATATATATAAATAAAGAAGAATCCTGAAAAAGTTTATTCAGGAATTTGATATGTGACACCCTTAAATAATTTTATTTTATTCTTAAAAAATAGTTAACTTTTATATTTTCTCCTCTACATATTTTATATGCAAAATTTAAAAAAAAATAAATAAATGCTACTTATAACCAATAAATTAATAGTTATTTATGTACTTTCTCATTCCTACTTTTCTTAAAAAAAAATCTCTAGGCTTTACGTTTTTTTCTCTGCATCAATTCCTATACATATACTGATATAAGTTTTAATTTATATAAACTACTTTAGTTTCTTAAGATAATATAAAATTATATAATTAAACTAAAATCTAGCTATAAATATATATCCTAATAAAAAAAGCTATGTGTATATCCCAATAAAAAAATATACTTGTTAGTATTTTATTAATCTAGCTATATGCATTGTGTTATTACAAATATTTTTTCATTATATACTCCCAACGATTTTTTTCAGCTCCCATTTATATTATATTTAGTTATTTATTTTTTAAGTTTAATTTCTGTTAAGAGTTCTTAATAAGTTGTTGATTTAATAAAACAATAGCTAACGAATATTATCTAATAGTTGTCCCATTTATATTATACTTTAGTTATTTATTTTTTAAGTTTAATTTCTGTT
>CANYLF013321896.1:0-11125 GCA_948193215.1 Bocquillonia castaneifolia
ATCAAATTAGAACACACAGACAACAAAGTTCAGTAGAAAGAACTGATAAATAAGGTGTCCACATTACTAACCCTCTAATTTCAGCAAGATCACCAGTGAGTTCATAGCTAAGAGAGTAGTAAAAGTAGAGCCTAGAGGCAAGAACATCAACAGTCCTCCTATTCAAGTTCTTCAACCGAGCAATACATGCTGATGAACAAGCTTTGGCCTACAATACAAGATACAATGAGCAAGATTGCTCGAATTGGTCCATAAGGCAGTTATGGTGAAATATTTACCTCATTATATTTCTTCTGATCAATCAAATAAATAAGCACCAACAAGTAGCAATACATCTCGAGCTCAGGCAAAGGGTGTTTAGCAGGTGCTTGAGTAGCAGAAGTTGCAGTATCAACCTCCATCTCATGATCATCCTCCTATAACCACATCAAACACACACACACACACACAAAAGGCATCAACATTTCCATTAAATACAATTAGATACAGATGCAAAAGTTACAGCTTCACAGGCCATTTTAGACAAAATTTCAGCATACCCGCATGCAGATTCAACAAAACCAACAAAACCCAGAAACCAAAAAACACAAAGCACAAAAGGGTATCACAAAAAAGAAGTGAATGACCTTGGGGACAAAAGATGACAAACGAACAAAAGGGTCCGATCCAGGGGCAAGAATGGAATTAAGAAAAGCAGAAAGAACTTGAGCTTTGAGCTTTCTCCTTAAGGCCATAGTAAGGCGAACAGCACGAACAATCCGGCGAACTTCACGGGCATAAGCACCGGTTTCAATGAGCGAAGCAATCTCTTTCAAATCTACAAAATCAAGAACCAAAAATTCAAAAACCCAATTAAAATAAAGAAGAAGAAAATTTGAAGGAAACCCAGAAAAATACATACGGTGGAGAGTAGAAGGAGAAGAAGAAATGGTGGAATTGGAAGGAGCCGAACTTGGAAGCTCTTTCATCTCTACGTCTTGAGTCATATTCAAAGGCTGAAATTGGGTTTGTATTGATTATAATTATATGAATAAATAGAATGAAAATAGAGAAAGAGAGCGGAGATTGATCTGGTTTTAGCAGTCTTCAGTGAGACCTAACTTTTCTTTTCCTACAAGTCTAGCACAATGGGGTATATCGGGGGAGAGAGAAGGGGAAAAGTTTTCTGTGAAAACCAAAGCTGATGAGACGGTGTCGTTTAATGATATTTTTAAAGAGCTAATTACTCATTTCCCCTCAGAATTGATATATCTACATTTTACCCCTAAAATTAGTAAAAATTAATTTTTCATCCATTTTTTGCTAAATTCTATTTAAATCCCTCCTTCAATAATTCTATTAATCAAACTACTTTTTTTTTAATATGAGAAAAGGGGATTTGAATCTGGACTCTCAAGTTCAATATATATGTTTCAACCATTAGACTATTGGATACATTATCCAAATTACTTGTTAGTTTCATAAAAATGCAATAACTATGATTTTCTCTTTATGGTTTTTTTATAGTTATCTCTCTCTTTATAGTTTGTTATATTATATCACTAACCCTCTGATTTTTAAAAAATTATATATAAATAATCATAAATTATTAACTATTGATAAAATTGACTATATATAAATATATAATAAAATAAAGTTCTCTCTTTCTCTCTCAGTGCTTTTCAACTCTCTGCTAAAATAAATTGTTTCCATGGCTAGGAAGAAAAAGAAAAGTACTGCTAATACATCTCATGTTATAGATCAAGATCAGAACAATGTCAATCCCGAATCTACATTCATTGTCGATTATACAGATAGTCATATTGAAGGGGTTACTAGTGATGTTGGTGTAAATGATGCATTAGAAGTCCAGAACCCTAGAAATTGGTCCGAGCTTTTTAAACTCAATCGAGACTAATCTGAAGATTGTCGGCTCAATTATATTCCACCAATGGTTTCTAATGGAGTTAAGGTGGCTCGTATTAAGTCATCTGTGATTTATTAAGAGGCAGATAGATGCAAAGCCGCTCTTATTGGATGTGTTTATAGTGTGACTCCAAATTTCTACAAATTGGAGAAATATTTCAAAAAAAGGTGGCAAAAGTATGGTTTACCAGAGGTAAAGCTTGTCAAGTTGAATCTATTTGCTTTTTTGTTCGATTATGAGAAAGGTAAATTTGGTGCCCTGGGTGATGGCCCTATAACCTTTGATCTTAAACCATTAATTCTTCGAGAATGGCAACCTAGTATGAATTTTGAGCTTTCAGAAATTAGGGCAATCCCTATTTGGGTTCAATTTCCTTATCTCCCTTAGGAATTTTAGGGTTCTGATTCTCTTAGTTCTATTGTTAGCATTTTAGGCAGGCCATTATACACAGATAAGTATACAAATCAAAGATCCAAGTTATCTTATGCTCGTGTGTTAATTGAAATGGAGCTGAAAGGGGATTTCCCAGATACTGTTATTCCTGAATTAGATAATGGAGAGCATATCCAGCAGCAAGTAGTTTATGAATGGAAACCTTCTCAATGCTCTAATTGTAAGCAATTTGGACACATTAGTCCTAATTGTCATCTTAAGGAGAAGAAGATATGGGTAGGGGATAGTAATGGAAGCTTGTTCTACACCCAACATTTCTTCAACTACAGAGACTGTCTCAAATTTATCTGCTAATTCAAAACCTCCTACCACTAAGGCTATAGTTTCTGTTCCAGCAGTAGAAGTTATTGTATACGAGGGGGATGTTGAGTTTCACTTGGTTCAAAGTCACAAGAAGAAAAAGAAGAATAAACAACAGTTACTGGAAGTGAATAATTCATATGGTGCTCGCCTGGCTAATAATGGAGGTAACAAGTATAATCCCTTAAACCTTGCTAGTTGTAGTAATACTGATTTTGCTGAATGTGGTCCTCTCCCTGTAAAGAGGCTAGTTGAGCCTCCTGATTGGGGTCAATGCTGATTAGTTAGAATGTTAGGGGGTTAAATGACTCCCTCAAATAAACAAAGGTGAGAACTCTATTACATACTCATAAAATTGCTATGATGGGTCTTTTGGAGACTAGAGTAAGTGTAACATCCTCCCAAATTATGACTACTAACTACACTATTTGTGAAATTAAGCATGATTTTTATAATATATATGATAAATCCAATTAATATCAATAATCTATTATGCTATTTAAGTAGTTTATCTAGTAAGATGCTGCATTATCTAATACATTATCAAGAATTTTTCTCAAACTATAATAAAAACATCCCTTGATTCTTTAAGTCTAGCATCATGGAGCTCTACTCAAAAACTTATAGTCCTCTGTATAATTCCTACAAAACTGATTTATTGGGAAAAATGGGTGAGCTTACGCTCAGTGGGGAAACTACTAGCCACTCAACATTTTTTAATATATATTCAATGCAAAATATAAAAATTTAACAAGTATAGTAAGCACTATAATAAACACCAAACACAATTATCAATCACATTTAATAGTTAATCAACAATCAATTACCACATCATTCAAACACACATTAACACACAATTATACACAATACAATCAATCAACGCCCAATAACTCAATGATACATAATGTATCCACACATAATAAGTAATTTCCCTCACCTGGATGTTAATTCCACAATCTCTAGCCAATAACTTATATCTTTTCTTCTACGTTTCCACCTTTAATCTTCGTCAACTTCTCTACATACACATATTCAATCAAAAATAATAATTATTACTATCATTAACATTATTATTATTATTATTTATTATTTATCTATTACTACTAATATTACCTTAACTAAATCTAGTATTATTATTATTATCATAATAATTTATTTATTTATTTAACCATTTACTAATCAATTCCATTTAATTATTAAAATTCTTATATTTTTATATCCAACTTATCGCACCATTTTATCCATTAAATTATACTTATTATAACCCATTCACTATTCATCATTGTCCTTATTATTAGTCTGATACATGTATAGTTTAATTCGGTTCACAGTCCAAGTAATTAATCAACTCATCTAACTTAATTATTTTAATTCTAATTCAAGTTCATTATAGCTCATTTAACACCCTAACAACATATTTGAAGTCAGATTGTATAAATTAAACACCTGGCATGCATTTCTAGAATTTCCATACACCGTATTTTATCTTCCAGGATTTTTAATTTACAAACTATACATAATTTAACTATAGTATATTTAGAAAAGTTGTCCAAAATAATTTTTATAATTTTATAAAAATATATTCAGAAATTTATGGGTGGGGTCCACGCGCCGGCCGGTGATGGCCAAATGGCCTCGAAAACTCTAGATTATATCGGAATCTCACCAAGAGTCTCCATGCACCGTTCACGCGTCGGAACTAGCTCCCAAACAGTCAAGATAAGCCGAAAATCAAAAATATGTGTAAATTTCGATCAAGCTCTGTTCAATGCCTTTCGGTGGCCGATTAAGTCAATTCTGGTGCCTAACCCACATGTTTTTTCGATGATCTACAAGTTCATGGCCTCAATTTAGTTCAAAGATGGCTGAAAATAGGTGAATGATGAAGGCATCCCCCTGATCGAACTTCTGAGGGTAAAATCATCCAAAATACTCGGTGAAAATTGGGGAAAATTATATGTACGTGTAGAGGAAGTTGTGCTCTTCGATTTGATAGGTGGTAGGCCGCCTGAGGTGGTCGGACGATGAAGTTATGACCGGCGGAAGAATTCGAGTCACTGTAGCTATCGCAGAGAATTTCAGGGGCTGAAGGGAATGTTTTTTGAAGTTTCCTGATTTTGCGATTAGGTCATGGCAGTTGATTGTATATATAAATGAAGTTTTCAGATGTTGCAATTTAGTCCTTTTCTTCAATTACTTCTTATTCCGAACTCGGTTTTAGCTCACATTTTAACCACTAACTCGTATAATATCTTAACACATTCAACCAGAAAATTAGCTTAAAATAACTTTCCAAACTACCCTTTTAATTTTTCAAATATTAAATCCAATTAATTTAATCCTGGACCAATTAATTAAATTCCAAAAAAATTAATTTAATTCCGGACTTAATTATTTGATCCAAAATTAGAATAAATTAATCCGGAGAAAAATACGATGAAATTCACAGGTATTACATTCTTTAATTTATCCTTTAATGAAATGATTTAATTATAGAAATTCTTAATTGATCAAATCAATTATACTAAGAGTGATTTAATTATTAATTTTAATTAATTAAATAATTAATATCTTTATTTAATTTAAAAGTATGCGTGTTACAGTAAGAACTGTTAATTTGGATAATGTGTGGAAAAACCTTAGACTTCGAGATTAAAGGCTTATTACCAATTGTAGTCATTCTGATTTGGGTAGAATTTAGGTTTTATGTGCACCTGATGTTCATGTTTCTGTGATTGATATGGATGGTCAATAAATAACATGTGATATTGCCTATAGAGAAAATACTTTTGTTATTTCTTTTGTGTATGGTTTTAATAACCTGGATGAGATAGTTGCTCTTTGGGAAGGATTAGGTCAGTTTGGTGCCAGTTGTACTCACCCTTGGATTATTCAAGGAGATTTTAATGTTGTGATGGGAGAGCAAGATAGAATTGGGGAAATGCTTGGATGACAGATATAAAGTTTAATTGGTGAATTTTGTAAATGATAATGGGTTAACAGAACTCAGAGGTAGAGGATTATTTTTCACATTGACTAATAATCAGGCTGGCACTGATAGAATCTGGAGAAGACTAGATAGAGTTTTTATGAACTCATGTTTTGGTGATCAATTTGATGGGGCTTTAACAGTCACTCTTCCCTCAGTGCTTTCATATCACTGTCCTGTTATTACCCAGATTGTGCTGCAGCAGAATTATGGTAAAAAAGGGTTTAAGTTCTTTAACTTTTGGACTAAACGCCCTCAATTCCAAGAGATAGTGAAGAAGGAATGGTGCGAACCAGATAGAGGACACAAAGCTTTTTATATTGTAAATAAATTGCAGAGAATCAAAGAGGTGCTCAAGAGTTTAAATAAGACTGATTTCAGTGATATCTCTGGCAGGGTTTCTTAGCAGAGGAGAAAAGCTAAGGAGCTCCAAACTCAATTATAGTTGGATCCTCTTAATGACCGGTTGATTGTGGAGGAAAGAGCTATTGTTTTTGAACTTAGAAGATTGTAAAACTTAGAAGAGAGTTACTCAAAGCAAAAATCTAGGGTTTAATGGATCCAATTGGGGGATTCAAACTCTAAATTTTTCTTGAATGCAATTAAAGGAAGGAGACTACAGTGCTTAATTGTGCAAATAAAGAATGCTGAGGGTGTTGTTTTTTATCAGGACTCTTCTATGCATGAAGCTTTTACTGAGTATTTTAAAGGTATCATGGGTGTTACTGCTCCTAGACAGTTGCATCTTGATCACAGTATTCTACAAGAGCGTCCTTGTCTTTTTAATGAAGATAGAGAAATGTTAGTGAAGAAGGTAACAAAAGAGGAGCTAAGAGAAGGTTTATTCTCCATTGGCTCTAACAAAGCTCTTAAAATTGATGGCTTCATTTTTTATTTTTTCAAGGAGTGTTGGGATACAGTTAAAACAGACTTGCCGGCTATGGTACAAGATTTATTTACTAATGGCAGTCTTTTTAAACAACTTAATGTCATATCACTAGTTATTATCCCCAAAGTTCCTACAACAAAGTATCTTCATGAATTTAGGCTTATTACATGTTGTAATGTCCTGTACAAGCTGATTACAAAGATCATCACTGGGAGGTGAAGGAATATTCTGAAGCATATTATTTCCCCCAACTAGTCAGCTTTTATCCCTGGGAGGAGCATTAGAGACAACATTGCTCTTGCTCGTGAAATTGTTCACAACTACCACTTACATCAAGCTATTCCTAGATGTACTCTCAAGGTGGATTTACAGAAAGCATATGATTCCATTCACTAAGATTTTATTGAGGAGATTTTAATAGGTTTGAACTTCCTTACTAGTTTTATCAAGATTATCATGAACTATATTAGATCAGCTTCCTATTGTATTGCTTGGAAAGGTTTCCAAGGAAGAGTTGTTCATGCCAGGAAGGGATTGAGACAGGGGGACCTAATGTCCCCTCTCAATATTGTTCTTTGCATGGAGTACCTGTTAAGAAGCTTAAAGAAGAATTTGGGGCAGGATTTTACTTATCATCCAGGATGCATTCAGTTAAAGTTGTCCCACCTTATATTTGCAGATGATCTGCTGTTGTTTTGTGGAGGGAACCAGGAATCAGTCAATCTAATTCAGGAGAATCTTATGCTTCAAGGCAGTTTCAGGTTTGAGTGTTAACCCTTTTAAGAGTCATATTTTTTTCTCAGAAGTTTCTAGTAGTATGAAAGCATCAATCCTGTAGTCATCTATGTATCAAGAGGGCCATCTTCCTGTGAGGTATTTAGGTCTTCACTTAATTACCTCTAAACTGACTATTGATGATTGTCAACCTTTACTGTCTAAAGTTTAAAATAGAGTTAGTCAGTGGTGTAACAGATCTTTGTCATATGCTGGTAGATTACAATTGCTGAATGTTATTTTATTGAGTTTACATGCATATTGGGCTATGATAGTCATTTTGCCTAAGAAGATCATTGTTTAATTGAAAACATCTGCAGAAACTTTCATTGGTCCGGGAATGCCTCTGTGTTTTCTAAAAGCCAGGTTGCTTGGCATAGTGTCTATTTGCCTAAGGCTCAGGGAGGTCTAGGAGTCAAACCCATATCTTTGTGCAATAGAGTTGCTGTTTATAAGTTGCTTTGGAAGATTATTCATAATCATTCTACTCTATGGTGTACTTGGGTTAAGGTAAATAGGTTGAAAGGTAGAAGCTTATGGCAGGTTAAGAAAAGTGCCAGTATTAGCTGGATATGGAGAGGAGTTCTAAGTGTTAGACCCCTGATTAAAAACTTCTTCATTTATCAACTTGGAACAGGACAGAATTTCTCTTTTCTATATGATCCATAGTTGAAAGGCAAGTCGATTGTTGATCTGTTGTCTGATATTACTGACATAGTTTATATTTCCCTAAAGCTATTGTGTATGATTATAGCCCTAGGTGTGAGTCACATGTGGCTCTAGCAAAGAAAATGGTCAGACGACAAAAGTGGTCCATCAAATAAACAGACTAAGAATATAAATTACTGACAAACCCATTACAAATATAGTAAATTTTTTAGGTTGTCTTCTTTGTTTCATTTTTAGAGTGAATCTTCTTCTTCCATTTTAGCCGTTGTCCTCTTATTCTTCTACGAGACACTCCCTTTATCTACCTTATCTTTCTCCCTCTATTTTCTATCTTTTTCACTTTCCTTCCTCTGTTTTTCTTTTCTTCCTTTGATCGTCTTATTTTAGGGTTCCAAAATGCGTGCTAAAGCATTTTTGGCATGCCAACGTCCCGCGAATTAGGACACATGAACTGAAACACAGTACTTTAGGGGAAAGAGCAAGTTAAGTAACTATGGTTTTAATTGTGAGATGGTTCAGTTGATTTAGTTGACTTGCTTGGTTTAGGTTTCTATTTCTTGTGTGCTTAACCTATTTATGGCAATGCATATGTGAATTTTTTTTATATAGGACTGTAAACGAACCAAGCTGCTCACGAGCAGCTCGACGTTCGGTTCGATAAGAGCTCGGCTCGAGTTCCTTTGTCAGCCTAGATGAACCAAGCTTGAGCTAAAATTTATTTTTATTTATTTAAATGGGTCGAGCTTAAGCTTAGTGGTGTTCAACTCATTTATGTTCACGAACAGCTAGATAAAGAGCTCATAGACTGGCTAATCAAGGAGCTCTGGCTCGGTAAGGTGCTTGTGAACTAGCTCAGTTAGGAGCTTGATAGATGGCTCGGTTAAGAGCTTGTGAGCTGACTCGTATATGAGCTCGTAAAAAATAATATTAATATATTTTTAGTAAATTCATATTGATTGTATTTTATGTATTTATAAAATTTTTTTCATTTTCATTTTAGACTAAATTAAGATGATTTTTGAATGAAGTTCAAAACTATATAGTTTAATTAATTTAAGAGAATTTATTGTCATGTACTAGTTGAATTAATAATAATACTGATATATAATTTTATTACTATATGAAAAATAATATTATTAATAAATCATTTTTAATTTGATACGAATTATTTATAAAATGATTTTTAATTCTATATATTGATTTTTTTTAGTTTAATTGAGATTAAGTAACCTTTAACTAAAACTATATATATATAAAGAGTCATAAGTGATAACTAAACAATGTAAATTAAGTTATAATTGACAAATAAATAATTTAAAATGTAAAATTAAGTAAATTATGCAGTTTTTATAAATCTTTTTATAAATGAATAAAATTATAAACCCATTTTTTCTTTTTAACTGTTTATGAGCTATTTATTAATTATAGTTATTCTTACATCACCAGTCACTAGTCCAAATAGACTAGATTTAGTATTATTACAGTTAAATACAAACATGGGTGGCAAACTATTTGAAATGATTTTTAAGTGTAATAGTTCTATATCTTACTTATTAAAACAATCACAAAGTATTTACTTTAATTTGTAGTATTTTTTTACTAGCCGTAATATAGTTATGTTAAATGTTATAAAATGGTATAATTGATTTAGTATATAAATGATATGGTAGACTAAATCTAGCTAAGAATTTTTGGTAGGTATGTGTCTTATATAATGAATCTATATACTTATATGTAATTCAAAGCACCATCTAATATTTTGCCATGTATATATTGCATCATATAATGCCAAGTGGTGATCATTTATTAATTTGCTACCCTTTTTTACATTTATGCACAATCGGCTTAAGTTTCAGGTCCTTTAAACTACAATGACTTTTCACTACTATTAATTACAATTACTATTACACTATCCATTTAATGCTTATAATTATAAATACAACTATTCACTACCCATTAAAATGTAAAGACCTTAAATGCTACTTACTAATTTAATAACATTTATGCACAATCGACTTAAGTTTCGGGTCCTTTAAACTACAATGACTTTTTACTACTTCTAATTACAATTAGTATTACACTATCCATTTAATTGCTTATAATTACAAATATAACTATTCAGTACCCATTAAAACATAAGGACCTTACAACTGCACTTTATCATTGGCATTTTACATTACATTAAATATATTTACTACTTGCTTTTTACTAATTTAATAATAATACCATGATGACACTATATATACTTTGCTTTATCAAATATCATTAACAAAAAAATAGCCCAGCGTAAAAAAAAACCTTCTACACATTATGAAGTGCTCACAACTAAATCGCTTACCAAATGAAATTATAACTATAATTCTTATTCTTCTGGCACATACAACTATTCAAGGATATGTTACTATATGTCAATAAGGTAAAATTTATATATTTTAAAATCTAAACATTTCTTTCTTTCTTTTTATCCATTCTTTCTTTCATGATAAGCTAACTTAACATTTATTTGCATCTCAAAAGTATTTTATCATCTCACAAGACAACTCCATATGCTAAAGGAAGTAAACCTCTGTCTATTGTATAACAAACTGCCATCGTTATTGATAGAGTCTTCTTAAACAGTTTAGTCCAATAAAATAATTTATCTGCAATGTTATGTACAGGTACCCACTTTTTTTTAATCTAAACAAGGAGAGAGAATGACTCCACATCCCCAATTCTGAAAATTACAACCTATGCCAAAAGCAATATATAATTATTCTATAGTTTTGGTGTAATACCCGTGATTTTTGCCATTAATTTTCTCTGGATTAATTAATTAAGTTCGGAAATAAATTTATTTTCCCGAAATTTAATTAATTGATCCGGTATTAAATTAAACGGGTTTAATGATCAAAAATTAAAAATAATAGTTCGGAATGTTATTTTAATATAATTTTCTACATGAAAGTGTTAAAATATTATACGAACTCGTGTTTAAAATTTGGGGTCAATCCGAGTTCAGAATAGTAAGTAATTGAAGAAAATGACTAAACTGAAATTAAAAACTTTAGTTTATATACATATACCTACAGACGGATCTAATTGCAAACCAAAAACTTTGAGAAAATAACTGTAGCAGCCCCTGAATTCTCTGAAACTGCTATAG
>CANYLF013326877.1:0-15195 GCA_948193215.1 Bocquillonia castaneifolia
TAAAAAAGACCAAACCTTTCCCAGAAGAATTTCATTGGTATGTGGCCCATAAATATCGGAGGTATCAAGAAAAGTGACGCCAGTGTTGACGGCGTGGTGGATGAGATTGATCATATCGGCTTCAGGCTTCGGAGGTCCGTAGAAAGCAGACATGCTCATGCAACCGAGGCCCTGTGCAGATACCTCAAAGCCCTGTGAACCCAGTTTTATTCTCTTCACTGCTACTGCTCCAGCTCCTTCTCCGGCCATTTTTGTTGACACAAATTATTAAGGAAAAGCAATCAGATGAATAAAAGAGAGAGCGATTTCTCGAGTCAGTGATGTTTGGTTATAAGTAAGTATAAGTAGGTGCGTCTTGGCGGTTCTGTCTCTGTCCTCCCCCACCCAACAAAAATCTAATCATCATCCTTGTGTTTGCTGACGCATGCGCTTATTCAAGGGAAACACTTGCATATACCTTGTTAATGGATCATTGTGTCTATGACGCTTGGATTTCACATGCGGCTCCCACACATAAATCTCACGTGTCATAAATATAATGATTTATAAACCATGATCCATGTAAGATTTTTTCCCTTATTCAATAACAATAAGCTGACCGATTGAATTAAAAATTAATTGACTATTCAAACTGATTTATTCATTGTTAAATTACGATTGCCCCCGAGATTTATTCTATTATACTGATTTACCTCTCGATTTTATATATTATAGAATTACTCCCTCAGGTTTTATTCTATTTAACTGTCATCTTCCTCTGTTAGATTTTACCGTTAATAAGAAAAATAATATACAGTTACTCCCCTGATATATATTTATATTTTACAGTTATCCCCCTTACATATATTTATATTTTCCTGTTTTACCCCTCCGATTTTATAATTTTTATTTTTACCTAATTTTAACTTTTATAAAATACCCTTCTGAGTATTGTAATATTTTTATTTAATTTAAAATTTTATTCATTTTTATATGATTTTTATAAAATTATTTGATTTACAATCATTTTAATTATCATTATCATTGTAAATATAGTTATTTTTATTATTAATAAAATTTTAGAGTTTATATTTTTTATTAAATTATTAATTAATTTGAGTATTATTTATTTTACTTTTTCTATATAAATTTAGTGTAAAATCATGTAAAAATTAATAAAAGTTAAAATTGGGTAAAAATAAAAATTATAAAATCAGAGGGATAAAATAGTAAATTATAAATATATGTTAGGAGGGTAACTGTAAAGTATAAATATAGGTCAGTGGGTAAATGTATATTATTTTTCTTTTTAACGGTGAAGCATAACGAAAGGGGTTAATAGTTAAACAGAGTAAAATCTAAGGAGGTAAAAATATAATATATAAAACTCAGAGAGAAATTATTATAATAGGTTAAACTTTAGAGACAATCGTATTTTACCTTTTTTTCTTTAAAAATAAGATGGGCTGAAAAATTGAGCAACATTATGTCACGATCAGTAATTTGTTTAACGTTTCATGACATAGGGGAGAGAAAGGAAATAGAAAGTTGACTTTGGAGCAATGAAAGAAGAGAAACAGTGACAAGTAAACACTGTAATGCCACACTTCTCTTTCCTTTTCCCTATGATAATTACTCTTTTTAATTAATTGATTAATTAATGGAGAAAAAACAATAATTGCTTCTATTAATTAATCAATGAATGATTGTTTTTCACACTGCTTTACAAATAAAGTAGATGCATTAAGTCTGTCTTTTCTTCTCCGCTAGCAAATAGCCCTCGCTGTGCTTCAAGGTTTTAGATATATGCAGTAGGGCTGAGAAAAAACTGATTAGACAGTAAATCGAATCAAAATCGATTAATTTAAATTAAAAATATAGTTAATTCAACCGAAAAAAATCTATTAGTTAAGTTTAGGTTTCAATTTTAAAAAACCGACGGTTAACTTAACAGAAAAAAATTTGAAACATTAATATATATATATATATATATATATATATATATATATATATATATATAATACATGAAAATAGTATGAATTAGCTATTATTTTTATATAATTATTTATATTTTAATCATTAATTACTATAATTTTATGTTGACCTTAGTGGCATTAATCCATCTTGTTTTTGAGTTTAATAACCTTTCATCCATATTTTACTAAGTTCCCAAGTGTGTAGGTTGACTTTCATAAAGAAAAACCTAGTTTTGAAAGATGAGCTGTAAATTGCACCCGTGACAAGGAGAATCGCGCCCAGGACTCTTTATTGTGCCTGTGATTATGAAATCGTCCCCGTGACCAGGACATGTCACGCCCGCGATATGGAAATCACACCCAGGACCAAAGGCATAGCTCTGGGTAAAATTTCAAGGTCCTCGGTACACAGTTTCTCGCCCGCAATGAGGTAAATTGAGGACAGAAAGCTCATTTCCAAAGCATTTTCTGGATTCTTATATCGCGCCCGTGACACAGTGAATCGCCCCCGCGATTCAATGGAACAGGAAGCCATCTTTAAAGCATCTTCTGGGTCATCAAATTGCGACCGCGATTTGAGAAATCGCCCCTACGATTGCAATGAAAATCTGAGAAGAAACTAGCCGTTAGACAGCTTTATGAATCTCGCACCTACGACACAAGGAACCGCGCCCGCGATCTAACAGATTTCAGTGCATTAAATGCAAAAACAACTAGATGTTGGAGACAAGTATGGGATTATTTCTATCAGCTAGTTTTAGGTATTTTGGCTATAAATACCCCTTATAAATGTCCCTCAACTAAGGACATTAATTCTTTGATAGCCAAAACTCTTGAAAATTCATTTCTCATTCTTTGTAATTAATTTTTGTTTGGTTTGGGTAGTAAGAACTCTAGCGCATTTGTTGGTTGGATTGAGTGAATTAGTTACCCTTGTACTAGTGTCAATTCTTTGTGAGTTAGGGAGACACTAGGGATTGGTTTTGAGTTACCCATTAGAAAACTCTCTTGTAAAGGTTGAAGATACCCTATTGAAATCTTCATTGTAAAGGTTTGGGATAGCCTCGAAATCCCTTGTACAACCATTGTGGTTTAGTGGAAACCCAAAGAGGTCTTTAGGAGAGCGGATGTAGGACAAGTTGGGTCCGAACCACTATAAACCTTCGTTATGTTCATTCTACTTATCTAAACTCTTTTTTTAGTCTTCCAAAATTTTAATTATGTACCAATTCACCCCCCCCTTTGGTATTTCAGTTGGTATCAGAGCCTTGTTGCTCATTAATACCTTAAGTGGGAGTAAAAGATCTTCAAGATGTCTATGGGTGAAGGTATTTCAAGCTTGAGACCTTACTTCGATGGAAGCGACTATCCATATTGGAAGTTTTTGATGCAATGCTATTTGGATAGTGACCAAATTGATGTTTGGGATCAAATTCTAGAAGAATGGACTCCATCAACCGCAAAGGTAGGAGAGGTGACAACTACTCTTGAAAGAAAAGATTGGGTGGATGCACACAAGAAGAGCAATGGTAAGAATCATAGAGCCATGGCCATTCTTCTTGGTTCCTTGTCAAGAGAAGAATGTGCTAGAGTTCAACATTGCACAACCGCCCTATGCTATATGTAATACATTGGCAAACTACCATAAAGGCACAACTAATGTAAAGAACAAGAGGATAGAGCTTCTTGTCTATCAATATGAAACATTCAAGAGGTTAGTCGATGAGAATGTCACCACCCTCACTAATCATCTTCTAGCATTGGTGGAAGGGTTTAGAAAGCTTGGCAAGATTTATAGCACGGGGGAGGTAAACAAAAAGATATTGAGGTCCTTGCCTAGAAAGAAATTTGAGGCAAAGATCACATCTATTGAAGAATCCAAAGACCTTACCACCATGAGAACGGATGAACTCATAGGTAGTCTCTTGATTTATGAGATGAACCTAGATGAGGATGCAAAGCTAGAAGCTAATGAGGCCTCCAAGAAAGAAGAAAAGAAGAAGAGTCTTGCTCTCAAATCCACACAAGAGCAAGATGAAGAGCTAAGAAAAGAAGATGCCAAAGATGGTCCTAGTGAGGAGCAATTAGTAATGCCCTCCAAGAGAGTTATCAAGATGATTAAAGCTAGAGAAGGGCCATCAAGCATAGGCAAGGATAGAAGAAGAAGCAAAGAAGTGAAGAAAGGAGGATCATCTATTAGATGCTTTGAGTATGGCAAGAAGGGCCATATCAAACCGGATTGCCCCACTCTCAAGAACAAGCATAAGAAAAGCTTTAGTGCCACATGGGATGAGAATGAAGAAGACACCTACTTATCTCAACAAGAAAGTGGAAGTAAAAGTGAGAATGGAGATGAAACCGCCAACCTTACATTCATGGCAATAGATGACTCATCATATGAGGTACATACTTCTAATCTATTTCTTTCTTCTTCTTATACTTTCGATTGTGATGACGATGATGATACTGATAAGGATGACCCTATTGATCTCCTTAAGGAGCTTAACTCCTAATGCACTTTCTACCAAACTCAAATGGTTGAAGCACAAAAGAAGTGTGTAGAGAGTGAAAAGAAGATTAGTTACCTTAGAGCACAAGTAGAGGCACTTAAGCTTTTCCAAGGAGAGCTTAAAGGACAACTACTTGCATCTCAATTCAAAATCTCTTTAATTGAGACTCTTGCCAAAGAGAATGACTCATTGAAAAATGAGGTAGAATAATTGAGAGAATCCATCTCCAAATTTTATAAGGGTAAGGAGAACCTTGATACTTTATTAGTGTCACAAAGAAATTCCCTTGTGAGACATGGTTTGGGATTCAATAAGGCTTCAACCTCAAATGCTCAAAAGACTATTTTTGTAAAATCATCATCTCAACCACAAACTTCTAGTGTGGATGTTGCTAAAACTAAGGGTCGTAAGCCTAAGTCTAAGTAAGGAGGCAAGACACCTAGTGTCTCCATGGCCAAGAGAACAAGTGCCTCTTAAGGCAAACCTAAGGGGAAACCCAAGGGTATACCTATTCCTAAAGGTCAACCTCCTAAGAGACATCACACACAAAAGTAAAAGAACTTGAGAAAAAGGACCTCTTCTCCCAACATTCAATGTCATTATTGCATAAAACATGGGCATATCAATGTGCTTTGCCATGTTAGAAGGGAGCAACTCTTCAAGGGTTCTTTTGTTGATGCTAACCCCCAAGGACCCAAACTTGTTTGGGTACCAAAGAACAAGTGATTAACTTGTGATTGTAGGTATGCTTGAATGCCATAAGTGGAGCAAATGAATGGTATCTTGTTAGTGGATGCTCCAAGCACATGACCGGTGATTCAAAGCTCTTTTCTAAACTTGGACAGAAGAAGGGTGGAAATGTCACATTTGGTGACAATGCCAAGGGTAAGGTAATTGGCATTGGCACTATTGGTAATGACTCTTCTACTTATATTGATAATACATGATCGGTGATTCAAAGCTCTTCTCTAAACTTGGACAGAAGAAGGGTGGAAATGTCACATTTGGTGACAATGCCAAGGGTAAGGTAATTGGCATTGGCATTATTGGTAATGACTCTTCTACTTATATTGATAATGTGCTTTTAGTTGATGGTTTAAAGCATAAGCTACTTAGTGTGAGTCAATTGTGTGGCAAAGGTTACAAAGTCACTTTTGACTTGAATACATGCTTAGTGACCAAGCCATTGGATGATAAAGTTATCTTCAAAGGTAAAAGATCAAACAATGTCTACACAATTGATTTACACTCTCTTGCTAACCAAAATGCGAAGTGTCTTGTGTCTATTAGCAATGACGCTTGGCTTTAGCATAGAAGACTTAGGCATGCTAGCATGAGTTTGCTTGAAAGCTTAAGCAAAGGGGAGCTTGTGAGAGACATGCCAAAGATTAAATTCACTAAAGTCAAGATGTGTGATGCTTGTCAAATGGGAAAGCAAGCTAAATCCTCCTTCAAGCCAAAGAACCAAGTAAGTACTTCTAGACCACTTGAGTTACTTCATATGGACTTGGTTAGACCTTCACAAGTAGCTAGCTTGAATGGAAAACACTACACCTATGTCGTTGTTGATGATTACTCTAGATTTTGTTGGGTTGTCTTCCTTACTCATAAGAGTGATGCTTTTGAAGCTTTTAAATCTTTTGCTAAACGTGTTCAAAATGAAAAATGATATTTTATAACATCTTTGAGGAGTGAACATGGAAAAGAATTTGAAAATGAAGCTTTTGAAAATCTTTGTTCTAAAAGCGAAATTTCTTATAAATTTTCTTGTCCAAGAACTTCTCAATAAAATGGTGTTGTTGAAAGGAAAAATCATACCTTGATTGAGATGGCTAGGACTATGCTCAATGAGTATTCATTACCTTCTTACTTTTAGGCCAAAGCTATCAACACATCTTGTTACATTTCAAATTGCGTTTTGAAAAGACCTATTTTGAACAAAACCCCTTATGAATTATGGAATGGTAAAACACCCAACATCTCATATTTTAGAGTATTTGGTTGTAAGTGTTACATTTTAAACACCAAGGACTATCTTTGGAAATTTGCATCCAAAATGAATGTAGGTGTCTTTTTAGGCTATTCCACAACAAGCAAAGCTTATAGAGTCTTTAACAAAAGAACTCTAATTGTTGAAGAGTCCATGCATGTTACCTTTGATGAAACTAGTGAACTTAATCTTGTGAAAGGTAGTGCTCCTTGTGATAATGTTGTAGGTGACTTTGAAAAGCTCAACATTGGAGAGGATCCATCTCATGGTTCAAAGGAGCTTGATGATGATGCAAACCACAAGAGCAACATGCATTGGATGAAAGCAATGATGATCAAGCCCATGTAGATCACCAACAAGTGCATGGAGATCTTCCAAGGGCATGGACATTCTCCAATGATCATCCTAAGGACAACATTATTGGTGAAACCTCTAAGGGTGTAAGTACTTGAAACCTACTTAAACTTTTAGATTCTAATCTTGCATTCCTTTCTCAAATTGAGCCTAAAAATGTTGTTGAGGCCCTCTAAGAGGAGAGTTGGGTGCTTGCTATGCAAGAGGAACTCAACCAATTTGAGAGGAATAAGGTTTGGGACTTAGTACCTAGACCTAAGGATCATCCAATTATTAGAACTAAATGGGTATTTAGAAACAAATAGGATGAGCAAGGTCAAGTCACTAGAAACAAAGCCCGATTGGTTGCCAAAGGATATAACCAAGAGGAAGGCATTGACAATGATGAGACTTTTGCACCCGTTTCAAGATTAGAAGTCATTAGAATTCTTTTAGCATTTGCACCATTCATGGATTTCAAACTTTTTCAAATGGATGTTAAAAGTGCTTTCTTAAATGGTTTCATTGAAGAGGAAGTGTATATTGAACAACCTCCCGGTTTTGAAAGATTTGATTTTCCAAAACATGTTTTCAAACTTACTAAGGCCTTATATGGTTTGAAACAAGCTCCTAGAGCTTGGTATGAGAAGTGTAGTAACTTTCTTTGTGAAAATGGTTTTTACAAAGGGGAAGGTTGACACTACTTTCTTCATAAAAAGACATAAGAATGACATACTCATTGTCCAAATTTATGTTGATGATATTATATTTGGTGCTACTAATAAGAGTTTGTGCAAGGAATTTGCTAAGTGCATGACTAGGGAATTTGAGATGAGCATGATTGGTGAACTCAAATTCTTCTTGGGATTGCAAATCAAGCAAGGAAGAGATGGCATCTTCATCAATCAAGCCAAGTACACTAAATAGCTACTTAAAAGGTTTGGGATGGAAGGATGCAAATCAAGCAAAACTCCCATGAGTACCACCACCAAGTTGGACAAGGATAAACATGATAAAGTGTAGATAAGAAGAAGTATAGAGGTATAATTGGCTCACTTCTTTACTTAACTTCATCTAGACCCGATATTATATATGTTACATGCTTGTGTGCATGTTTTCAATCATGTCCTAAAGAGTCTCATATGCATGAGGTCAAAAGAATTTTGAAATATTTGCATGGCATAATGCATTTAGGACTATGGTATTTGAGGAGTGTTGCATTTAATTTAGTTGCATACTGGGATTCTGATTATGCCGGTAGTTTGATAGATATAAAAAATACCTCCGGTACTTGTCAACTACTTGGCAATTGCTTGGTTTTTTGGTGTTCTAAGAAACAAGTTAGTGCTGCTTTGTCAATTGCCGAAGCTGAATATGTAGCGGCGAGTTGTTGTGGATTACAAGTTTTGTGGATGAAACAATAATTAAGAGACTTTGGTCTAGATGTTGGTTGCATTCCTATCAAATGTGATAACACTATTGCCATAAATCTTTCAAAGAACCCCATCCAATACTCTAAGAGCAAGCACATGGACATTAGACATCATTTTCTTAGAGATCATATGCAAAAGGGTGATGTAGTACAAGAATTCATTAATACTACTAACCAATTAGCCGATATATTCATAAAACCTCTAAAACGCATGAACTTTATTAAGAGTGAGTTAGGGATGCTAGATGGAAGCATCCTTTGATTTTCATACTTGATTTTCTTTGTAAATTCCTCATTCATATGCAATGGACATGGGTTTACTTCTTTGCTTTGCCTTTATAAGTTGAAGGGAGTGAATCTAAGTCATATAACAAGCTTGGAACTATTAAAGGCATCAAAAATTGCTTTTAACCTAAAAAATCTTTGAAAATTTTTTTTGGCTCGTAATTCGTGAGCGGGATACTCATATCGCAGCCATGACATTACTGTTTTTCTACAAAAACTCTCTATTTTAAAAATCACAGGCACAATAGCCTTTTATGGCCTGAACTTTAGGCCATTTTTCAAATATAGGTCCAACTTCAAAAAGTTTCAGTTAGTACCTCATACTTTTCGAATTGATTCAAATATAGCCAACTCGATTTTGGTGTGTGTTTTGGTTGAAGTGGCTTGCTGACGAGGCATGTGTTGCTGACGTGGCATGTGTTTTTGCTGACGGGGTTTGCTAACGTAGCTGCCACGTTAGCCAAAGCACATGCCACATCAGCATGAGAGCCACGTCAGTAAAAACACATGCCACGTCAGTAAGCCACATCAGCCAAAACACACGCCAAAATCGAGTTGGCTATATTTGAATCAATTCAAAAAGTACCAAGTACTAATTGAAACTTTTTGAAGTTGGGGCTATATTTGAAAAATGGCCTAAAGTTCAGGCCATAAAAGGCTATTAGGCCTAAAATTAATTATTTTTCAAAAATACTAAAAAACTCGAAATCACGGGCGCGACTATAAATATCGCCCCCGCTACTTCATTTACAGAAAGCCTCAGTTTTTCAAAGTTTTTGGTATCAAAATCATGGGCACGATAAAAGCCATCACGCCCGCGAACTTTCAAAATTTTCAATCGTTACAAATTTTTCAAACGATCGCAGCCGGGACATATGATATCGCGCCCGTGACTGGCACAAATTTTCAAAAAAATTTAACGTTACTAGCCATTGGAAAATAATTAGTTTGGCAGTTTTTTGAATTTTTGGCAGCCTTTAAGGTTTCCTACATGCCTATATATACCCATATTGCTTATGTAAGAGGGTTTACATCTTCTTTCTCTTAATTTCAAAGCTTTTTAGGTCATTTTCTCTTCTACTCCTCACTCTTTAGTGCTTTGAAATTCAATTTTCCTTGTTCATTTTCTATTTTACAACATAATAATGGGCAAGAAATTGACTAGAGGCCAAAAGGGAAAGGGAAAAGAAAATGCAAGTGAATCACCTCCTTTACCACCCAAAAAACCCAGAACGGGTATCTCAATTCAAGAGCCTGGTTCTACTCCCTCTATTCCCCAAACACAACCCCAAACACAACCACAAGTAGCCTCAACTGGTCTCACTCCCTTGGAGATGATGTTTGAAACCTTGACCATTGATGAAAAGGTTAGGTGTAGTACACTTGAAGGGAATGGAGTTTTCGGAGACAATGACCATTGGAGTTGCCTCTTTGGGGATGTTAGGAGTCAAGAATGAAGTGAAGCAACTCTTGAGGAACCTCTCCTTCATCAAATTTGTGAAGCCTGTTTCCCCCGGCTATAAAAACTTGACCTATGAGTTCCTTTCCTCCTTGGTGGTGAACAAGAAATTGGGTGGAGACTTAGGCTATTATGGGATGACCTTCAAGTTATTTGGGAAGAAGTTGACTATGAAAAAACAACAAATGGACGAATGCTTTGGTTTCTCTTCAACTGAGATTGCCAATTTCAATGAGTCCACCATGGACATCCCTGAATTTTAGGGAGAAATTGGTTATACTCTAAGATTTCTAGCCTCTCACTCTCAAGCCAAACACCTAAAAAACCTAGCCCAGTTTGTTCTTCACAAAATCATTGCCAACTCCGTCTTTGCCAAAAAGGAGGGCAATGATAAAATTTCTCAAAAAGACATGTTTTTGCTTCGTTGTACCATCAAAATGAACCCATTCAAACATCCTTCTTCTTCATTGATCACCTTCTTCATATCCAAAATGCCAAAACCAGTGCTGCAATTGTGATAGGTTCTTTTGTCACTCACGCCTACTTCTTACACTTTGATTGCTCCAAACCCCAAGCCTATCCAGTCACCCATGGCTTCTCGGTGGACTTGGGACTTATGGACCTTGACTATTTTATCAAAAAGGTCAATATAGTGAGGAAGCAAGCCGACAACACACCTATCTCTATTTAGGTGGAGTGACTGATGAAGAAAGGGAGGCTGAGAAGTAGGCAAGAAGGAAGGAAAGGGAGGACAAAGCAAGGTAAGAAAGGGAGGCAAGGGAAAAAGGAAGGGAAGAGGGGCCTAGGGAAGCCTAAGAGGAAATTGGGGAGGAGGGTGAACATAAGGAGATAAAACAAGAAGAGGAGACCATGAAAAAGGTGGACCTCATGTTTAAAACTCTTGAGATGATGGTCAAAATGATGGTCAACCAAGAAGCTGGGCAAAAGAATATGGATGAGAAACTTGCTAAGCAAGATGTAGAGCTTCAAAGGATTTCAAGGGTTGTCCAAGAGATCAAGACATCCAAAGAACCCACCAAAGCCAAACCATCCTCATCTATTTGAGATCCTTAGCCTTAGTGTTTTTTTTTTTGCCCTCTTAGGAAATTATGTGTATTTGCATTTTTTTTATCTCTCTGTTTCCATTTCATCCATTTTATTTTTCTTTTTCATGCATCTTTGTATCCATTCAAACCCTTGTAATGAATGACATTTTATTATTAATAAAACTTAATCTTTCTTATTGCTTCTCATTGTACTTATTTATGTTTTTAAGTTGACAAAGGGGGAGAAATTCCCTTGTTCTTCTATTTTTCAAAACCTTGCTCAAGTTGAGGGCCTTGTACAAGTTAAGGGGGAGCAATTCCATCAACTCACATGCACTTGATTAATTTCCTCAACTTTTTAATCTTAGTATATCTTTTGGTTGTCAAACTCAAAAAGGGGGAGATTGTTAGCCTTAGTGGCATCAATCCATCTTGTTTTTGAGTTTGATAACCTTTCATCCATGTTTAACTGAGTTTCCAAGTGTGTAGGTTGACTTTCATAAAGCAAAAACCTAGTTTTAGAAGATGACTTGTAAATTGAGCCCGTGACAAGGAGAATTGTGCCCAGGACTCTTTATCGCCCCTACGACCAGGACATGTCACACCCAGGACCAAAGGCATAGCTCTGGGTAAAATTTCAAGGTCTTCTATACACAGTTTCCCCACCCTCAATATGGTAAATCGAGGACAAAAAGCTTATTTCCAAAGCATTTTTTGGATTCTTATACTGCGCCCACGACATAGTGGATGACCCCCGTGATTTAATGGAACATGAAGCCATCTTTGAAGCATCTTCTGGGTCATCAAATCACGCCTGCGATGTTAGAAATCACTCTTACGATTGCAGTGAAAATCTGAGAAGAAACTAGCTGTTGGACAACTTTATGAACCTTGCGCCCGCCAAAACTCTTGCAAATTCATTTCTCATTCTTTGTAATGAATTTTTGTTTAGTTTAGGTAGTTAGAACTATAGAGATTTGTTGCTTGGGTTGAGTGAATTAGTTACCCTTGTACTAGTGTCAATTTTTTATGAGTTGGGGAAACACTAGGGATTGGTTTTGAGTTAGCCATTAGAAAACTCTCTTGTAAAGGTTGAAGATAGCCTATTGAAATCTTCATTGTAAAGGTTTGGGATAGCCTCGAAATCCCTTGTACAACCATTGTGGTTTAATGGAGCCCCAAAGAGGTCTTCAGGAGAGTGGATGTAGGACAAGTTGGGTCTGAACCACTATAAACCTTCTTTGTGTTCATTCTACTTCATCTAAACTCTTTCTTTAGTCTTCCAAAATTTTTAATTTCGCACCAATTCACCCCCCTCTTGGTATTTCATTTTATGTTTAGAATATTTAGTATACTATATTATTAACATATAATATAATAATATATATGATAATGATTATATAAATAGGTTTATATGTATGATAATAATTGAAAACACGCGACAGAAAAAAATAGTAGTTAAAACCGAGCCGACCCGTAAAAAAACTGATCAAACGGTTAGCTGGTCAACAGATAACCGATATAAACGGTTCGGGAACTAAAATTGCTCAATGGATCGGTTAAGCACCCATGGGCACCCCTAATATGCCGCCCCATGAAAAAGTATTAAATAATACTCCTTCCGTTTTTTTTACTCGTCACTTTAAAGAAAAAAATTTGTTCATATTTGGTTGTCACTTTAGAGTCCAAATGTAATTGTTTTTCCTTTCTTCTATTTTTAACCTTCATTCACACATAACATTTAATGACCATTTTAAACAACTATTCATTGTACTTCACTACGATCGTTGTCATCTTCACAATGAACTCGTTGTGGGGCTCGTTGTATATTCTCTTCATTGTGTCAATATCTTCTTAATCCACAACGATCATTGTTAAATTAACAATGATCGTTATGATTCACAATCATCGTTGTTAGATCAGGAACGATCGTTGTAGCTTGAAAAATGAAAACAAAAATACTTGTTAATTGTATTGAATTAGGTTAATAATCAACATCAAAACAAGATTTAATTGCCCAAAAAAGTCAACAAGCTCCCCCTTTTTGATGTTGGCAAAACCTAAGTCAATGTCAGTAAGAGCTTTGAGGTAAAATGCTCAAAACTCCCCCTTAAATAAAGCATATAAGAATTACTAATAATTTTGACAGGTTTTTAATAAAGAAAAAAGCATATATAATAAAACCTGTTCAAATCATGAACGACACAAGCACATATCAAACCAGTAAAAATATATCACACATAAAAAAAACATCAAAGCATCCGTAATATCTCCCCCTTTGGGAACATAAAAAAAGGATAAGAGGCCAAATAAGTAGAAAATATGTCAAGCACAAAATGAACATCCAACAGAATCCCAAAACGGTCAGAATAAAAGTAAGTAGTAATAAAACATGCATAATGATAAAAAAAATGCATAAGAAAAATATGCAGGCTAAGGCTAGTCCTCAATAATGGGAACAGAATGAATATGGTCCTCTCTAAGCTCCACCTGAGCAATCTGGCCAGTGATGATGGTCTTAGAACCCATAAATGGTGGTGGTGGGGGTGAAGGAGGCCAAATCTTCTCATCAGTAATCCCACGGTGCCTCAGGATATAGCCCACTCTCTGCTCTAGGCGATCCAAATGCCAATTAATCCGATCAATGCCACTATCCAGTCTATCTCCTAAAGATGTGACCTTTCTAACTACCCTAGTTCTCATCTGCTCCAAGAAATTAGTCATTTGACGGATAATCTGATCCATATCTAAATTATGAGCACCTGTCTCAGTCTAGGGTCTAGTCCTCAGGGTATAAGTATGTGAAAGTGGAGGAATAAGTGGAGGAACCCTCGGAGTGCTGGGACTAACCTCAGAAGAACCACCATGAGCAGCACCAGCCTCCTCAGCCCTAAATCCCTCTAGCCCCTCATCAACATCTGCATCAACCTCAACAGCTAGCAGTGGGTCAATCTCAGGTATATCCGACTATCTCTCAGTCTGAGCAGTGGTAGGCTATCTAAAAGCTGCAATAGCAGAATCAACCTCATGGGGATACAACCATCTCCCATTCATCTTGAAGAAAACCCTACTGTTCTTTATCAGACTCATCCTAATTTTAATCCCTCGAGGTGACAGACCATCTCGAGGTCTGTTAGTGTTATCAGGACCAAAGCCACCTAAGCTCTTAACCAATAAAGTCATATAGCCGCGTATATTGATATCCCTCTTTTTGTTGTGAGGAATATCTTCCAACATACCTGAAAAAATCTTCCTACTTGCACTGGCTACTTCTTTTCCAAACAATAAATGAAGAATAGCTCTTTGTTATTGGTCTTTTCATTGCTTTTGCTCTTAGATAAGATGGAATAAGACAAGAAGCGCTGAAGATACCAATGAAACCTGCTCTTCAATTGATACACAGCAGTAGTGCCACCTTCAAAATGACTTGTGGTAATTTCATTCCAAAAAGGTCTCATTTAATGCATATTAAATCCAACATCAATAGTCATATGCCCTGAGTCTTAAAGCCAAGTGCTGCATCAAATTGTGTAGGTGAAAAAGTATATTTCGTGCCCATTAAGAAGAAGGCACATGTATACTTAGGAAGTTCATCAGTGTCAGCAGTCAAGTTTAACTCATATGAGGCTAAAAATTCTGTAACCAGATAGGGATAACTAACCCTAGCCTCAAAAGCAATAGTAGATAAACCTAGAAAAGCTAGTGCTTCATCCATCTTTTATTCAATATCTAACACCTTCAAAGCTTTTCTACATATGTATCCACTCTGCTCATAAGACCTCTTACTGAGTTTGTTAGGCGTACCTGAACTGCCGGAGAGAGTTGAGAAGAATATAGAGGCCTTACTTGTTGTCTTGCTCTTGGAAGGGAAGCCAGAGGAGCTTGAGAAGAAGTTTGAGGCCTTGACCCTTGAATATTGGAGGAGTGTCTTGGAAAAGGTCTTGGAGGAGGAGGGTTTGCATTGATTTCCCTGTCTTCTTCCAATTATTCCAATTGGACAGCTCTTCTAGCACTTCTCCTTTCTTCAACCATGATCATTTATCTAAATAATCCACCAATTACAGAGGAAAGGGCAAAATTTGAAGAAAAATTGAAAATGCCCAATTTAAAACCCTAACTCAATTTAGGGATTAAACTAGGTGATTTTGTGTTTAATCTTCAAAATAGTTGTTAAAAATGAGTTTT
>CANYLF013327950.1:0-11721 GCA_948193215.1 Bocquillonia castaneifolia
TATAACTAGAAAAATTAATTTGATAATATTGACCAAAATTTATAACTCAAATAACTTTTTTAAAAAAGAAAATAAGTTTTTGGACCAAATTAAATCATTTTTTGATAATTAATAAGTTTTTAGACTAAACTGCATCTTATTTTTCAAGATTTGGTCCCTCTACTTGTTGTTGACTTGATATGTACACTATTTTGTAAACTATTACTAGGTTGAAACACCGTTTTGTTACTTTTTAAAGTTGACACACTGAATTGTCAAATTTTAAAAAGTTCACACACCATTGAAATTAATTTACCTATATATTTTGCTTTAAATTTTTCATCATATATATTATCTGTTTTCTCTAAATATCTGTCATTGCTATCTATATATGTATATATATGTAGAACAATGTGAATTGTGCAAGAAACGATATAAACACATGAATCAGTTATTTTCAAAGGTGTTGAATTTAGTACAATCATTATCAATAAATGTTAATGTCCCAATTGGGACATCCCAATGAGGGTATTTGTGTAATTCATAAATAAAAATGTTTTTGTTTCCCAAAATGATGATCTATTAAGATGTATTGGAAAGCTAAACAATTTAAAATTGAAGATAAAAATACCTCTATTGGGATATACCAAATTGGAATGTTAATCATTATCCAATCATTATACATGTATGTTTAAATACTCCGATCGATTTTCTCATTTATCATATGGGATGAACCCGTTCACGGGAATCATATTCACATACTACCTATTCTAATTAAAATAATTTTTCACTTTAACTTTTCACATAATTTAAAAAAAAATCATAGTTAATTTTATTAAAATCTATTATAAATGGATAAGTTTATTATTTAATAAAAAATCATAATTATAATGTCAATGCATTTAATAAACATTGAAAATGAATAAATTACTAAGGGTGGATTTAGGAAAAAAATTAATACACCCCTAATTCTATAAATAAATGGTAGATTTAGGAAAAAAAATTAATACAACCTTAATTCTATAAATAGACAATTAGAAAGGAATAAGACAAAAAAAATGAACATGGACAATTATTTTGGATAGCAAATACATATATTTTTTTAGCATTATTTTGTTTCTTATAAAGTAAAGTGTATTTTATTAATAATTACCATTGGATATTGACAAATTAAATTTTGTGAATCTTAGTCGTGTGCATTTTTTTTAATGATATAATTAGTTGTTACTTTTAATTAAGAAGATGATAATAGGTTTTTAACAGATACAACCACTAGAGGGGCTCGGGCACACAATATTTTATAGGTATGGGAAGGTGGGAAGGGTTTTTGCTACCAAGCCAAGGCTAATAGGTGGTATGAACTGTGAATCCTTAATTTGCCACCAAAAGGGGTTTTTTTTTTTTTTTTAAACTCTAATCGTATGGAGTTGTAAGGTGAATTTATGTTAATTTGGCCGACGCGACAATAATTAGAGAGAAATTACAATGAAAAAAGAGAGAGAGACAAGAGGTACCACAACCACAAGGTTGTTAAAGTGAAGATAACATAACAATAACAATGGGAACGCAAAAGGCAAAGGGGGGGGACATGAAAGTGTGGATGGGGAAGGGAAAGGCGCATGGATGAGTATTCGGTTTTTATTTCAGTTCGGTTTAAATTTTTTCTTATTCCTTAAACCAAACTGAATTAAATAAAGAAAATTAGGTTTAGTTTTCAGTTTTTAGAACAAAATTTTAGATTGGTTCGATTATTTCAGTTAAAATTTTCAAAATTAACAACCAAACTGAACCAAATTTAAAATTCTATTCGGTTTTTCAGTTTGATTCGATTTTGCTCACCTTAGCCAAAACTAAAAAAAACATATATCTCTTATATTTTATGGTTTATTTATAAATTTTTTTATATGATATAGAATGATAAAAAGAATTACTCCCTCTATTCAAAATTAACTATCCTTTTTAACTATGTTTTTGTTCTAAATTATTGTTTTTTTCCACTCTTATGCTCCCAATTGTTTTACATTTTAATATCAATGATACTTTTCTGGAATTATATTTTTTCTTTTAAACTCTCTAACATTAATGGTTAGAAGAAGAGTAAATATCTTAGTAATTTTTTATAAAAGTGAGAACTTTTTTAATCATTTAATTTTTTAAAGGGTGCAGTGATTTTATCTAAAAGGATAGTTAATTTGAAACACAGAGAGTAATTATGAGTAAATAATTAATAAAATAAAGCTTAATGGATTTAAGATTTATATAAAAAATAAATTAAAAGGTAAATTAAAAGTGAAAAGTTGTAAAAAACTATAATTAAAATTTTGAGAAATATAAATGAAGGAGAAATGAAATTAGACATAGTAAAATTATGAAAGAAAATTAATTTGAAGGCCAAAGTAAAAAAAGAGTGAAAAATATTTTATATTGACTTTTTATTTTTCATTTTATTAGGAAGTTGTTGCATTCCCACGTTCACTTCACGTGACTTTGTTTTGAGTAGTTTTCTTTATTTATTATTTTTGCGTCATAGCATTCCATGTCGAGAGGAAGGATAGGACGAGTTAAGAGTTATCTGATGAGTCAGTATCATAAAGTAGTAACTTTTTAGGTTGATCAACAAAAAGTCTCAGGTCATGTTTCTTCCACATTTTCTCAAACACCACCACCACTAGATGATAATACCATTCCATACAACTAAATATGGAATTTAATTGAGTTCAAAACTTTTTGTAATGAATGATTGATTCCAACGTGTTAATCATGTTAACCTGCATTCTCTCCCTCTCGTCATAATAATAGTAACAATAATAATATAGTTCATACCACCTTTCATCTTTGGCTCTCTGTCTATCATCAATGTCCTTGGTGGGTGGTTCTCTTCTGCTAGTGCTATACTAGATATGGGGTTCGTGGGTGGTTCTCTTCTGCTAGTGCTATACTAGATATGGGGTTCTATATATGAAGGATCAGTTTTATTATCATGCGGACACCAGAATTTGTCCTCCATAATTTAACCAAAATGCCAAATGAACCTAAACCAATAAATTAATCAGTGATCAAAATTGCCCTGATATATCATATAACCTCCCAACACTAACAATATTACCGGTCCTTGGCCTGCTTGCCCAGCTAGATATAGATGCAATCCAAGGAAGAAAATGAAATCACCAGAAAACATCAGTGAACATACAAAGTAGGAGGCTACTCATACACTGCCATTGTCATACCTTCACAAATGGCCATCTGAGTTACTATACTATTATATCTTTAGCAATCCTTTGGAAATACAACAGCTCGACTTTTAACTACAAAAGCATTAATTCTAGCAAGATCACCATGCCTAAATCTGGCACCACTAGGAACTATATTAGCATTTGCCCTTGTCAGCCGTGCAAAATATACTCACTTGGAAAAGCACAGTATTTATGCAAAGAACCAGAACCAAATTCCTCACCTGTCTGTCTATGATCCTCCCCTATGATATCTCCTACTCGCATACTGCAATGTTCTTCCCAGAATTGTCAAATAACTTATTTCTGCCAGGATCCCGTTTGCACTTTCATCTCCTAATCGCATTTCATCTCCAAATCAATAGTCGAAAGTCTTGGACTACCTCTTGATGATTGTGCTAAAAAATTCTGCCAACAGTTTCTAAGGACCCTTTTTTTTACCATGTCCATGTCCTAGGATATCAGAACCAACTTAGAAAGGCCAGAAATGGTGTTGTTTCTTCAGTATGAGAGTACTTGGAGGACGTCAACTCTCACATGAAAAATTGGCCAAGTCCTTGGGTTGCCCGTTTTCTTTTGAGGAAGAGAAAGCTGAAATCATAGGAGTATCAAAGTTAGGAGTATCAAAGTTATGTATCTTCAACAACCTGAACCACATGAAGGCAAATAAGACTGGTAAATCTATCGTACACAGTTAAACCTTAAGAATAAAAACTTATTCAGAAAACCTGAGCATGGGATTGGGTCAGTGTTCATACTCCCAAGTGAATAATCTAAACAAAATCAAGGAACAAAAGACCAATGATTCTGGTCTGATGTCCAAGACTGGTTCAGAACAGAACTTACAAGCTTGGATGATTGGTGCATAGCTTTCTACTATCTGTTGTATGTGTTTTGTTCATATTTTATTGATTATTCTCATTTTGGTTTGGTGTTAATGTTGTTAAAAAGGTTGACAAGACAACATTACAGCTGCTGCCTAAACCAGAATAGATTGTATCTGGATTTAATTCAATTTTCATTATTCACTACTCGTTCTTACTAACATTTTTGTTTTTCTTTCCTTAACATAGGAAAGCTAAAGTTCATCTGAAGCTATTAAATATTTCATGTAGAAGATAAGATAAACTTCCAACTTTTATTGCTAGGAAGTTCAAATTGGATATCGGAATAATTAACAAACCATGTAATTTACCCAAAAAAACAAAAATCTCATAAAGGAAGCATTGAACAATATAATTCAGATTCAGGCTGTAAATTTTAGCTTCAAACTTCATTCACATTGAAGTGAAGGATTTTAAGGGACGCAGGTATCAACTCAAAATCAGAAGGAAAGAGAGTGATGTGATGTGAGGGGAAAAGAAATAGAGAAATTCAGAACCCTTAGTTCTTTGAAAAGCAAGAATCAGTTGAAGAGATAATGTTGACAATTTTTTATCTTTACATAAACTTTCAAATAAGTGGATCACATTAATCAATATAGAGGCAGTAACTGGGCACCAACTGGGATAATATATCAGACGTATTTTGTGCAGTTGGTGGCCCATGCTGCATTCCAGACAGCAACTTGATATTGACAACAAATAATAATAGCAGGTGCCATTTGGCTAAATGCCTAACAGGCATGGAGATTTAAAACTTTTAGTATGACAAGTTGCACTATTTGCAAATTATTATGTCTCAATGCCATGTCATATGGATCACTTTAGTCAGTTGTTGAATCACAGAGGACACACAACAGAACAACCATATGTACTCTTACTAGATCATTTAAGTTGTATGTTTATTTCAATCTTCAGATCTTCAAGGAGTGATGAAAACAGTTTTGCATAAGAAGTAGAGAGGGAAAAGTACCATAGAGATTTTCAAGAGGCTTGACATAATAATGGCAGAGAAGTTCAAGCAAGAAGGATTCAACTAAAAGTTCTTTACCTGGTTTGGACATATCATTGATCACCTATTATGACAAAAAAAAAAGGCTGGGTGAATGGAGGATAGTTTTAACCTCTTTCTGCATGAAAGATTCCGTTCATGTTTTTATACCTTCATAATTCTTCTATACTTAAATTTACACTTCTATTGAATTGAAATAATAAAACAAATAAATAAATGGAAGAACCAAATTACTTAAATTTGAATTATCAAATGCCTGTATATATACCTTATTTTTGGCTATAAAAGCACATTTCAGATCTCTTGACTCCAATCCAGTGAAGTTGCAGATTCCGGTGCCTTAATTGTTGGAGCATTATCTTTTTCTTTAAAAGGCAGAAGCTTACCAAAATGTAAGCTCTTAGTTATCCAGCTAGCTGGCTGCAGAAAATTGCCAACTTTATATTACTCAGCCTAAAATTAATGATACTAAAATTAATGATAGAAAGCAGAAGCATAGCCAGTGACCATCATTAGATGCAAACATAATGGGTGGGAGCTATTAAAGCCTCATTTAATTTTCGATTGGTAAACAGCTGCTACCTTCAGGGAATAGGAAAAATAAGGGAGAACTGACCATCGTGGGTAGTTTCCTCTCTGAAGCAGAGTGTTTCAAGTGACGTGAAGCCCTACTCTCATCCTCGACGACGATAGCACCAATAGAAGTCTTTTCAGCATCAAGACTTTGAAATAACATATGGAGGGTTCTGAACACCTGCCCACCTCCATGCTGAGCAGCCCAAACAAAGGAAAAGAGATTCAATCAAACAGCAATTCAAATTATGAATTCAAAAAAGAGGCATAGCAAGAGCCGTGGGTAAATGTAGGATGTTTGTCCAGAAGCAACAAATCAGCAAACCAGTGATGGACTGTGACACAGCATCATAGGTCCTGTCTATTATTAGCATTTCAGCAGTGTCTTAACAGAGCATAAATATCCTTGGTGAAGGGAGTGTTGGCCATTCCCCCTGAATTGGAATGCCTCTGAACTTCTAAATTTGCATGATATGCATTTGTAGTTACATTCTAAATCTCACGGAATCTGTACAAACAATAGGAGATAACCAGGGGATAGGAAAACCTTCAAATTTGTGGGAGGTATTAAATTGCCTTAACATTTCAATAGTCTTTACCATGATTATTGTTGCCAATTTGGTGCAGAAATTATGCTTCCCATGGAGCATAATCCCCACTCTGTCAAAAATACGTCTAGTATTATCATGATGACCCAACGTTCCAAATTTTGAATACTGCAGAACTGCATAATTTGATATAATTATATACCTGAAACGACCAATCATTATCAAGTCAGCCATAGAAAATAAACTCAAGTGCTCTTTCATCAATATTTTTATACTCCCTCCGTCCCAAAATAATAGGCATTTTTCATTCTTTTGGTATCCCAAAATAATAGGCACTTTCCAAGACCAATTATAAAAAGTCTAAAATACCCTTATTTATTACATTAAAATTATCAATATCAATTGAATACATTTGACTCAAAAATGTTATTTTAAAGTTCCAATAAGCATATTTTAGAAAAATTATTAATTTTATCTTGAGTTTTTAAATCTCTTAATCCATGCGCTTGTCCAAAAATGTCTATTATTATGGAACGGAGGGGGTTTTTTCATGATTCTCTCCTTGTTTGTTTTTTAATCCTTTCTTAATGCCTCAAATAAATTGAGAAATGGTCTATACCATCTTAAAGACAAAGATGCAAAATGATCAATGATCAAGTAAAACCCAGACCTCATTTGTCTATAATATATAACTCATCTAGTCCATTCCCATATATTAACTATTCTATTTAGGATGTGAAAAAAGGGTAGTACTTGCTCAAAACCAAAATTTCACCATTTGTAGCAGAAGCCAAATTTTAAGCGATATAGTATTTTGATACAACATAACTTACTTTTCAGGAGGTATAATGGAACCCGCTGCAACTGAATCAGAAAGCCACTTTACTTTTAGAATGAGGGCATTCACAGCACAGCCGTACAAGAACTTGGTAGTTTTTAGCTGGCAGAAAAGTATCAATAGCAATAAATGAATGGTTGTGATGATTAATCAGAAGCAGATGCCTTGCATAATAGTGAACATATATACTGAATACAGTTGGCATTTTTGATTGACACATGAAATAATAAAAAGATATGGTGCATCAAAAAGATTTTCCAATTTCCAAGAAATGGTTCTAGTCTTAAATTGAGGGAAGTACTTAAATAGGCTAATTATCAATAGTTATAGGTTTTGATCATATATAAAAGCACCAAAATCGATCATCTCAAAGTGATGGATTATTAACTGCAAGGTTGCGTAAGTTGCCACAATCTGGTTTAGAAATTAGATGAAACAGGCATGCAACTGAGCTCAAAGCATCAGATTTGAGAAAATAATATAAAAAGAAATATAAAAGAAATATAGCCAATGAAGAGATGAAAAAGGTAAAAGAACAACAATCAGTTGGACTAACCTTCTTTGAACAAATAACAATAGGAAGCTGTTGGAAATTGGAAGTTGCACTTCTCTTGGCCCTAGAATTTGGAGGCAGAGATGGAACATCCATAAGAACCATCCCACCATACTGTTGTATTAGTCTGGAAATTTCCCTTTCCTTTGGACTAGAAAATCCAGTTAGCAAGAACTGCAGGCCATGAAATATCAATCTCTTCACTTCATTTATGCACCCCTTGAAACAACTCTTCACATCTTGCGTCCGACAGTCAGACCAGGGCTTGGAACATTTTGACCTTGTATTAGCTCTAATAGCAGAAGCTGAGCAACAGAAATTTTATTTTTTCAAAAAATATGAATTGACAAATTGGACAAGGTAAAGAAAAGGACATATTATACAATCGATGGAGCAATCTTACAATTTCTCTGTGAATTTTGTGCCTTTGGGATGTCCTTATTCTGCTGAATCCCAACTTCGACTGAGAAACGTACTTGCTTTCTAACCAAATTTGGCATTCTACAAGGATTTTTAAACTGAGATGCTGTTTTTTGAAGATTTGTTTTCTGAAAAGCATTAGTTATAGTTCCTTGCCCTTCAATCTGTTCAGGAGTTCTCTCTCCAGCCAAGTTTCCAACAAGAAGTTCAGAAGGCTGCAAATGGCAGCGCATCCTACGGTTTAGCACAAGAGGTGACCTACTTCGAGTTGAAGGACGAAGTTGCTGTCCAGGCCTCTCTTTTGCATGTTCATCATGATCTGATAGCGGATTCCTAAGAATGTTTACAAGCTGATTTTGCCCAAGATCTCTTCCGACGGAAGACTGAAATTCAGACCCAAAAGCTAAGAACAATTTGGAATTCATCTGGTCAGAAGAAACATTTGATGAAATCAATTCTTCAATATATTCTGATGATGATAGTTTATTTTGGTTAAGCTGCTGCCCGTTCAAAATTGCTTCATGTTCTGATAACAATGTGCTGGAAGACTTGAGTGAAGCCAGACGCCTTTGAACTGGGGCCTCGAAATATTCACCACTTGCTGTGGGCACGGCTTCTCTATCCACATAAGAAGGTTCAACATTTACATCTGATGTCCTCAGAAGATACTCCATCCTATGTTCTGATTTGCTGCTGCAGCATTTTTGAGCATTTGCTTCTCTATCATCTTGATTCTGGGCCAATGGAGAACCTACACTCTCTGAAGAGATACTGCATGGAACAACAGAGCAAAGAGGATCCACCAATGACTGACTAGAAGATCTAAGCTCGTGGGGAAAAGAAATCTCAGCATCAGCCTTATCAACTACATTTCCAAAATATATGCTGGGCTGAGAAGCTATCTCAGATCCACTGTCATGTTTCCGCACAAAAGAGTTCTCATCTGCAGCAGCCTCTGCAGATTCAGAAAGAAAGCTTGTTTCAAAATCAAAAAATTTCGATACACCTTTACTGTTGTTCTGCTTCAACTTTGCAGAGGTATCTGCTTCCTTCCAAGAGAGAAAGTCCAACAAAAGGAGAATAAAACAGTCAGGAAAATTAAGTAAATCATGCTATGCATGTATAATACAAAATAAAGATTTTCAAACAGGAACTTGATAAAAACGAACATGACTAACAGCAAAATTTGTGAGGAATTTTGTTAGTACAGACTAAATTACTGAACGATCAGTTTAAATTTCAAAGGGCAAAGCCCAACCCTAGTGAATCTCAAATTCAAAAAGTAAAAGACAAACGAGTACAGAAAATGAAAATAAAAAACCAATTGCGATGAAATATTGAACGTGACTTCATCGGATAAGCCCACAACATAACAAATTTAAACCCACCCACCCCCCCACAACACACACACACAAACACAAAAAAAAAAAAGGAAAGTGCTTCGTTCTAGTGAAATAATATTTAGTAAAAAAACTAAATGATAATTCAACCAGTGTTGCAAGATATAAATGAAGATCAAAAAGATCTGCACATCAGATGAAGATAATAGAAACCTCATCAGAGCAAGGAAAAGTAGACAGGCAGATTCAAAGAGGAATAGGATATAGACCTAACCTTCACTGTCCAGCCACCCAACCAACGGCTCCTGAATTTATCAACAACTAAAGAACATACTTTTTTTTCTCCTTCTGCAGGGAAAACAGAACTTAAGAAGCCCCGCATAGATATATTTCAACATTTACCAAAGATGCACATGGATGATCAAAGAGATGAGATAAACTTACCACTATTTTCTGACCTGCAAGGAAGCAATGAACTTACATCAACTTGGGGCTGAAAAATTCATCATCAGAAAGTCAATACTTTGAAAATCAAATGGATTGCTTCATGTGAACAAAAAGAAACAGGTACTAAATCCAGAATCTGCCATGCTTAAATTTCCATTTTCACTGGATTTGAATTTGGGATAAGCCTTGGTGGTGGCTAGAGGCAAAATATTGTACCTGAGCCATGGCTGGAATGTGGGAAATTGGATCAGCTGGCTGATCAACAAGGTCTGCCATATTAATGTTGTTCAAACCCAGAGCAGAATCGTTTGAAATTTTAAGTACATGCTTGGATCCATTATACGCATAATGACTGTCCAAAGGAGTATCTTTGACTAGAGAAACATCTGAACCACCAGCATGCTGATCAGTAGTGTTGCTGAAAGACAACCCCACATCTAGAAAAGCATTCTCCATATCCAAATCCAATTCACTTAAGTTAGAAAGATCATCAACCTCATGAGATATACAACAGTTTCCATATTGTAAACCCTCCAACCTAGCTTGCTTAACCTGAAGAGCAGCTTCAAGAATAGCTCCAGTTGAAACAAAATCTGAAGTCGACCCAGTACACATCAATTCATGTATAACTAATGCTTCAGATGCAGCTATAGAAAGTTCAACTGCATCATGAACATCAGCATCTTCAACGCACTTAACCTTAAATCTTTCCTCAACCTCCACGTTATCCTTGCAAGAAGGAACATCAGGATTACAATCAACCTTCTCTCCATTTTCCCCTTCAATTTCTTCCTTATTGATTAGCGATAGCGGACCCACATTTGACACAGCTGAAGTCTCAACTCTTTGCACTAAGGGTTGATACATATTCAAATCACAACTTTCGCTTTGCTGGGACTCCCCATCTGAAGAGAACCGTAAACAAAAATGAAGTACCTAAGAAAAAACAAAACAAATTAGAGCAAACTTCATCAAAAACTCCATCCCAGGCAAAATTTACACACAAAAAAAAAAGTCAACATAATCAGTAAGCAAAAGGACATACATTACTCGGCAATGAAGGAGAAGCACTGAATTGAGAAGTATCAAAATCTCCTGATAAGAACAAATTGAAATGATTGTTTCTAGAATCGTCTCTCGAAAAGGTATGTAATTGTAATTGAGTACTAGAATTATTATTATTTGTTAGGGTTTCGTGGACTTGACCAGTAGACGATTCAATTTGGGGATTTTGAAGCCAATTAGGTAACCAAGCCAAATCCTGAAATCAATTTCAATTCAAAACCAAAAAGAAAATTAACAGTTTTCACTAAATTTACTGATAAAATGTAAAAGAAATGAATAATAAAATTGAATTGGCAGGGTTTTTTTTTACCTCGGAGAATTGAGGAGGACGAAACCCTAAGCTGGCCATAGAATGTGTAAAGAGCGCGAAAGAAACAGAAGGGATTTCGCGCCATTATGACTCTGAGGATTTCTAGTTAAATAGTGTCCCTTGTCAACTGGACCAATTGGTGAACATAAATAGAATATTTCTTTTTCAAAAAAAGAATTATAATTATAAAGAGAAAGAAAAAAAAACTTCACCTTAATTGGATAATCTGACTTTTTTATTTTAATTTGTTGCTTTTTTTATTTTTCATAGATTTTTTTTCTTGCAATTGGCACTTTGTTGGTTAAGGTCATTTTGCTAAATAAAATTTTGTTGAAAATTAAATATAATTGATTACCACTAAATCAAAAATTATTAAATGTAATGAAGTTTACAAATGAATTCTAGAGTGTATAAATTAAAATTTTATTATTTATGAAAATACTTAAATATTTTTAATCTAATAAATCAAATATAAGAATTAATTTATAAATAGATTTAAGGATGGCAACGGACGGGTCGGGACTT
>CANYLF013328474.1:0-13046 GCA_948193215.1 Bocquillonia castaneifolia
ATACCCTATGTTTGTTCATTGTTGATTTGATTTATAAATTCTTAGACTTGTTTGAATTAGAATATTAATTTTTGATTTAATTGTTTAGTTGATAAATTTAATTAGTTTACTACAGTTCATTTCGATTGCCTTAAACAAACATTTGAAGTTGATTTACGGATTAATTATTCCTCGTGGGATCGATATTTATTATACAACTTGTGGACTCCGTACGCTTGCGGAAATCACCCAACAGTTTTTTTCATGCCTAGAATTTGTCTTGCTGGTCCCAAGTCTTTCATAGCAAGTACAAGTCTTTCATAGCAAAAGACTTGCTTAACTGCTTTTTCAAGCTGTTGATACTGGAAGTATTCTGGCCAACAATCAGCATGTCATCCATATAGAGCAAAACAACAATGAAATCATCATCAGAGAATTTTTGAACGAACACATAATTGTCTAAAGTAGTCTTCTTGTAGCCTTGCTCCCCCATTAAAGACTCAAACTTCTTGTATCACTGTCTCGGTGCCTACTTCAAGCCATATAAGCTCTTCCTAAGCTTACAGACGTAGTCCTCTTTCCCTTTTACTTTGAAACCCTTTGGTTGTCCATGTATATCTCTTCCTCCAAGTCACTGTGAAGAAAGGCAGTCTTCACATCTATCTGCTCGATCTCCAGGTCGAGGCTTGCTGTTAACCCTAGCATTGTTCTAATGGATGTCATCTTCACCACTGGTGGGAAAATCTCATCAAAGTCTATCCCTTTCCTTTGACTGAACCCCTTGACAACTAATCTGGCTTTGAATCGTTACTGGAGACTGTGTTCTTCATGCTTAATCCTGAACAACCACTTGTTCTTCAAAGCCCTCTTGCCTTTTGGCAACTTTACCAGCTCAAATGTTTTATTCTTATGCAAGAAATTCGTCTCTTCTTGCATGGCTTCAATCCACTTCTTAGTATGTTCATCGTCCATAGCTTCTTTAAAGCTTTCTGGTTCTCCCCTTTCAGTTAGTAACACATACTCTTCTGCAGAATATCTTGTAGGTGGTTGTCTGACTCTATTAGATCTCCAGAGAATTGGAGAACCTACTGCAGCTGGTGGTTGATCATGAAAACCTTCATCATCATAATCAACTGATGGGATCTCAAAGGAAGCAATTGGATCACTTGCCTCAGGTTGATTATCAAGAGCTTCATTTTCAACTTCTCTTGACACCATCGTTGAAGGAACTAGCTCTATGTTTGTTGAACCACCATTGGATTTGGAAGCATTTTTTTTGGGCTTTTTCAATGTCTTCAATGGTCTCATCCTCAACAAACACCAGATCATGGCTTCTGACAAGCCTCTTCTGAACTAGATCATAAAATCTATAGCCAAGCTGATCTTGACCATAGCCAACAAACACACATTGTCGTGTCTTGATATCAAGCTTGGATCTTTCATCCTTTGGCACATGCACAAAGGCCTTGCAGCCAAACACCCATAGATGATCATAGGAAACATCCTTTCCCAACCACAGTCTTTCTGGAGTATCATACTATAGAGAGATACAAGGTGAAAGGTTTAATATGTGAGCAACTTCTAGTATAGCTTCACCCCAAAACATCTTTGGTAACTTTGCATGTGAGAGTATACATCTAACTCTCTCCATCAAAGTCCCGTTCATCCTCTCAGCCAAACCATTCAACTACGGCGTCTTCGGGGGTATCATTTGATGTCGAATACCATGCTCCTTACAATAAGCATGAAATAGTCATGTGTACTCTCCACCATTGTGTGTGCGAATGCACTTCAACTTCTTACCGGTCTGCCTCTCCACCAGAGATAAAAATTGTTTAAACCTCCAACACCCGGTCTTTAGTCTTCAGAAGATACACCCATATCTTTCAGGAATGATCATCAATGAAAGTCACAAAGTATTGAGCACCACCAAGTGACTTTGGCATTGGTCCACACAAGTCTAAATGTATTAGATCCAATACATTCTTCATTTTGGAAGGCGGAGAACTCTTGAAAGCAACTCTCTTTTACTTTCCTGCCAGACAATCAACACACTTTTTCAATTGGACCTGATCCAATCCAAGCAACACATTCTTCTTGGCTAAACAGGTCATACTTTTCTCACTCATATGATCTAGTCGCTCATGCCACAACTCAATTGTACTATCATTCTCCACTGCGTTTACAACATCCTGGGAGAGCTTCACCTGCATCATGGATAGTTTTGAGTACTTTTTCCCTCTGGCCACCACCAACGATCCTTTGGTGAGCTTCCACTGGCTGTTATAGAAGGTGTTGCAGTAACCTTCATCATCCAGCCTCCCGACTGAAATTAAATTCAGGCCCATATCTGGAATATGCCTGACATCCTTCAGGACTAACCGTGTACCATTCTCCATCTCCAAATAATCATCTCCTTTTCCTGCAACTTTTGAAGAATCTTCATTTCTCATTCTGACAACACCAAAATTCCTCTGTGTGTAAGAAGAGAAGAATTCCCTGTGAGATGTCACATGAATGGTAGCTCCACTATCAACTACCCAACTGGTCTCTTAAGTTGCAAGGTTGACACTGTCTTCTTCATAGATGATGTGGAAATCCTCGGTAGCATTGGTCTGTTTATCATCACTACTGTCATATTCAGTCTTTTCCTTACCTTTATTCGTCTTTTGACCGTTCTTGAACTTTCGGCAGAACCTTTTTATGTGACCCTTCTATTTGCAGTGATGGCACTCAACATTTGCATATTTATTTGACTTTCCCCTGCTTTTGTCCCTAGACTTTGAACCTTTGGTCTGACTCCTCCCCCTGGATTCTGTAATAAGAACATCCTGCTATAATGAAGTGGACTCTTGTGCTCTTCTTCTCATTTCTTCATTCAGGACTCCACTTTTTATAATTGGCATACTTACTACACCATTTGATGCAAAATTAGTGATTGAAAATTTCAAAGTCTTTCAAGACTCTGGTAGGGATACCAGCACCAAAAGAGCGAGTACTTCATTGTCAAAATTAATGCCCATCCTTAATAGCTGCTCCACGATACCCTGCATATCATTTAAATAACCTGCCATCGACGTACCCTCCTGGTACTTCATTTGGAGTAGCTTCGTCAAATAAAATAATTTGTTGTTGGAGGTTTTAGAAGCGTGCAGCTCCTCTAACTTGTTCCACAGTGTCCGTGCATAAGTCTCATTACAAATGTGAATGTACACATTATCTTCGACAAACTGTCGGATGAAGCCATAGACTTGCTCATGCTCAAATTCCCATTCCTCGTCTGTCTTGCCTTCTGGTTTAGTTGTATTAAACACTGGTAGATGCATTTTCGTCACAATCTTTCATCTTGTTTCTCCATATGTGGTAATTCATGCCATTTAAATTAACCATTTTACCCGTCTTCACCTCCATGGTCCTGACTAAGCTTTAATAAAGTAAATAATAATCTAACTTATTTTCTGATGTGTATGGTCCACTTTAGTGGCAACCACAAAGCATACGATAAGTAGATATTAATACCCCTAATAAAGCTCCGATACCAGTTGCTGGGAAAAATAACACTGGCTAATATTTTTCCCTTGGCGCAGCAGAAGGTGGACCGATAGGACAGGGGATGCAAAATAAATTAAATACAAGAAAAATAAATAAAATAATTTAAAATGACACCAAAAATTTTAACATGGTTCACCCCTAATTTTGGGCTACATTCACGGGACAAACTTCAAAATTTTTTGCACTAATAAAATAATTAGCAAGCTTATAAGAGGGACTTCTCTAGAAAAATACTAGAGGCAAAACCCCAAGATTACCCTAAAATAATGAAACCCAAGTGTTTTCCAAACACCCCAGTTAACCTCACTATTTTGTCACTCCCCAATTATTTTTCCTCTCCCCAAAATTGCACAAAAATAAAATTGCTTTGGCTCACTACCACACACTACACTCAATACAAAGTGCTCTATGTGTGTTAATTGTTTTGTATGTCTTTTGCAAATGGCAGAGCAAGCCTATTTATAGGCAAGCAAATGCACAATTTGCTCTTTGAAAATTTACTGTGCGGTGCCTAACTTAAGCCTAAAAAATTGACTTTTCAATTTTCCTTTTTTTTTTCTAAATGTGTGGGTCCCACTATTGAGAGGGACACCACCACTACCAACATTTTCCTCTTTCAAAATTTTCAGCCAATGTAGCCTTCAGAGACTCCTTACTTTTTACTTCCTCTTCAGCCTTGTTCTAGGCATTTATCAGATGATGATGGGCATGAAGTGCACGTACCAGTCCCTGCAAAAGAGCAATATGAGCAGTAGATAGAAGCAAATGACATAATTCATGATGAGATGAGATGAGATGAGATGACTTACCTCAGCACTGTGAACATACAGCTTGGACCAAAATTCCTCATCAATCTTAGAATCTATTGAAATTGTGTCAGCATAAAAACTGATAATCTTTGCTATCCAATGCAGTACTAAAATTATCCGGATTAGAAACAGATTTTAGAAACGGACAAAATCTGTTTCTAATTAGAAACAAATTTAGAAACGGATTTACACGGATCTTGTCCCTTTCTAAAATCCGTTTCTAATTTAGCGCGAATTTGACACCAAAAAATTAGAAACATATAATAAATCCGTTTCTAATTAGAAATGGTTATCCATTTCGAATTAGAAATTAGGAACTAAATTTTTTTAAAATTGAAAACGGATTTTATATCCGTTTCTAATTTTGGCGTGAATTTGACCCCAAAAAATTTGAAACGGATTTTATTAATTTAGAAATGGACTTTTTCTTTTCTAATTAGAAACGGATTTCTTATCCGTTTCTAATTAAAAATAGGGACAAAAATGTTCTAAAATTAGAAACAGATTTATGTCCGTTTCTAATTCCATTTTTAATTAGAAACAGATTTTACTTCTCTTTCTAATTCCGTTTCTAATTTTAGAAAATTAGAAACAGATTTTATTTCCCTTTTTAATTCAGTTTCAAATTTTTTGAAATTTTATATAATTAAAAAATATATTGATTAATTATTATAACTATAATTAGTTATATAAAGTTATTAATTACTAATTATACATAATTAATAAATATATAATTATCTAAATCACTAATTATATATAACTAAAAAATATATTCATTAAGTATTATGTAATAAATAATTAAATATAGTTATTAATTACTAATTATACATGATTAATAAATATATATTTATTAATTATTATATAATCATTAATTAATTATAGTTATTAATTACCAATTATATATAATTCATAATTATTTAATTATAGTGATCCCCAATTGTATAAAATTAAAAAATATCTTTAGTAATCATTATGTAATAAATAATTAAATATAGTTATCAATTACTTTTTATACATAATTAACAAATATATATTTACTAATTATTATTTAATTATTAATTAATTATAGTTATTATTACTAATTATATAATTAATAATTTTTTAATTATTGTAATCACTAATTATATCTAATTAAAATATATTTATTAATTATTATGTAATAAATAATTAAATTTAGTTTTTAATTACTAATTACATGATTAATAATTATATATTTATTCATTATTATTTAATTATTAATTAATTATAGTTTTTAATTGCTAATTATGTAATTAATAATTATTGAATTATAGTAATCACTAATTATATCTAATTAAAAATATATTTATTGATTATTATGTAATTAATAATCAAATATAGTTATTAATTACTAATTATACAATACTAATAAAATTATTTATTAAACATAATCTAATCGGTAATTAAATATAGTTATTAGTTAATAACTATACAATTAATAATTATTGACTTATAGTAATCACTAATTATATCTAATTAAAAAATATATTTATTAATTATTATGTAATTAATAATTAAATATAGTAATTAATTACTTATAAAAAATATATAGCTATTAATTACTAATTTTATATAATTAAAAATATATTTATTAATTACTATGTAAATATAGTTATTATTTACTAATTATACATGATTAATAAATATATATTTATTAATTATTATTTAATTATTAAATAATTAATTATAGTTATTAATTATTAATTATACATGATTTATAAATATATATTTATTAGTTATTATGTAATTTTAATATCCACAATTTCCGTTTTTAATTAATTCTAATTCGGGAATTAATTAATTAAGCTTAATTCTTTAAAAATTTAAAATGGTAATTACAGATGTTCGTTTGAGATGAAATTTTGGTTGAACGTGTCAAATATATTCCCGAGTTGACTGTAAAAATTTGAATAGAAACCGAGTTAAAGATAAAATTTAATTTGAGAAAAGGACCTAAGTGAAAAACCTGAAAACTTTGATATTTATATATGTTGAATTTCGGCCAGGGGCCTATTTGCATAAAAACCTGGAAAACAATTACCTCTACAGTACAAAAACTCTCTTAAAATTACACTGTAGATACCTACACCTTTTACCGGCCGTTCTTGTCGCTCCGGTCACCGCTTCCATTGATTCAAGTGTCTAAAACATAGAGTTTGACGAAACCTACTCATACGTGCCACTTTCAATAGCTGCCATTGACAGAGGAGAGTGAACGGAGTGTTGGAAAGTCGTGAGAAACTGGTGCCCTTCGTCCACCATATTCCGGCCAATTTCAATGCAAATGGAGGTCATAAATGGATAGATCGGGGAAAATAGTGAGGATTGACACTCGCGACATTGGGGACCTCAAAAATCTGGTGAACAGAGCTTGGGGAGTTGTTCGGCGCCAGTGAGGGATTTGGCTTCGGTTCATGCAATCTGATGGTTGTTGCGACGCATGAGTGGTGGATTTGGACTGCTGGTGGAGGCGCGTAGCTTGGGGTAAGTTCAGAGGCCCAAATGGCCGCCACCCATGGCGGCGGTTGAGGCCTACGAGCCGCCGTGGGTGGTGGCAGTGAGGCCCGACTCGAAAATCGGTAAAAACATTTTTAAAAATAGTATAAATTATTTCGAGCAACTTTAATAAAGGACCAATAGACAAATAATGCATGGTTTGTAAATTAAAAATCCCAGAAGTTGTTAAGTGGTTTATGGAAGTTCTTAATATACGTGCTATGCATCTAATTTAATTAGTCAGACATTGTTTTATGTTATAAGCATGCAATATAAGTTATAATTAACTCAAATTGGGTTCAAACGGATTAAATTAATATTCGAATTAATTAATTGGATATTAGGACTGCTTAGACCTTATAACTGAATACTGGATTTACGAATTGTTAAGGACTGTTTGGACATTGAATAAGTATAAATTGATAGATATAAAATGGTGCGATAAGTTCAATAAATATATAAATATAGATGTTATCAATTGAGTGCTATAACTGTTGTGTTTGGTAAATTCGGGTAATCTGGTAGGCCCGGTAATTGGTTGTGAGTATAGAAGTGTTGTTTTTATGCAAGATGGACTCCACTTTGGTAGAGAGATGTCCGTTTTACAGGGGAGATTCTACCAAATTTTTGGTAGAATTTTCTCGTAAAACGTGATATCAAGTTTAGAGTTATAATATTAGAAATCTATTTGGATAATCGTATTAGTATAATTAATAGGAATCCTTTAGTTAGAAATCTAGAATTCATTGAATTATCGAAAATAACTATATTATTCTTAATTTTATTATTATTGTTATTCTGTAGAGAGTTCCCAAGGCCGAGGAGGGCCGAGTTCTTCTGAAGCGCACAGGGGCGCGCACTCGAGCTGTGAGTCAATTTCATATTTACGAATTGCTGTTAGAATGCATGTTATAATATTATATATAATTACATCATTCATATTGCATGACATATTCATTTTTCATTAATTAGTTATATTAGAACACACACACACACACACACACACACACACACACATATATATATGACATAATTACTTTGATGCCATGAATGAGTGCATATGTTATGAACATATATTCTGTGAATTGTTTGTGATGTGCTGGATGGAGGATGGATGTGGGACGAGCTACCTGGTCGGTGTCACCAGGCTGTGTGCACACAGGAGTCAGGTAATTATGATTATAAGAACGGGGCATGCTCGAGAAGCTCGGGTGCCGATCCTACTTATTGGTGATGGTGGCATATTCAAGAATACTCGGGCGACCATATTGATATTTCTGTGGCATGCTCAAGGAGCTCCGGCGCCAGATACTGAAATTGGATTAAGAGAACTGATATTGGATTTAAGTGACATTAAGATACTATGGGTTAGTAGGGGATTTAGGTGTTCCGCTTCATTCCTCCCTCCTTGTGTGTTTACTGTATTTGATTCGTTTATTTGCACCATTGCCTGTATACTATATTATTATTATTATTATTATTATTATTATTATTATTATTATTATTATTATTATTATTATTATTATTATTATTATTATTATTATTATTATTATTATTATTATATGCTTGATTATGTATAGGTTGCTTTTCATAAATATGACATTTATTCACTCAGTGAGGTTTGACTCCCCTCAATTTATTTTTTCGGAATTCTTCTAAGATTTCTGTCAGCCCCTACGCTGGACTTCTTCTTCTCCGGCAATTTTGTGCAGGTTTCCTGCTTAAATATTCGGATGTATTTATATTCTAGAAACTGCAGTAGTAGCCTGTTGTATTAGGATGTTATACTTATTATGAAGTCGGTTATGTATTCTAATATGTTTGTAATGTTATTACCTATGGATGATTTTGGTTATGTTTTGGATGATTATAGCCCTGTGAAGCCCCAACTAGTTCTACTAGCTGTATTATGATTATATGATATTATTATTATGGATTATATATGTTTATTATTAGCAGGTTTATGTTTATTTGTGTGGAACCAGAATATATAATTTTGATATGTTATGTTCGTATATGATGTTTAATAGGTGTTAGGCTAGCCACAGATTTCGATAGCATATAACTTTCTCGTCCCCTGGCGCCGGTCACGTAACCCGGGTTTGGGTCGTGACAGTAATCGCTAATTAATTATAATTATTAATTACTAATTCATTATACATAATTAATGATTATATTTAATTAGTAATTAATAACTATATTTAATTAGTAATTAATAAATATATTTTTAATTATATATAATTAGTCATTACTATGATTATATAATTATTTTTATAAGATAATTATATAATTATTAATTATATATAATTAGTAATTAATAACTATAATTAATTAATGATTACATAATAATTAATGAATATTTAATTATTAATTATATATAATTAGTAATTAATAAGTATATTTAATTAGTATTTGCATAAATATATTTTTAATTATATATGATTAATGATTACTATTATTTTATAATTATTAATTTATATATTAATGATTAATGATATTATATATAAGTAGAGAATGTATATATAATTATGTAATCACTAATTAAATATGTAATTACTATTACGGATTATTTTTTAATTAATATAATTAGTATAATTTATATTTTTTTTAACTATAATAAAAGTTATACAATAAACAAAAGTTGATTAGATATGTATGCTTAATTTTAAATAAGTATGTTATAATATGATATTAATCTTACATACAATAATAATTATAATTATAATTATAATTATAATTGTGATTATAAATATTATTTTTTCATCAAGTATAGTTTTATGTTTATATAATATATATATCTTGATTAAACATATAACAGATATTATCAACAGCATAAATAGAAGGAAGATTGAAGGAATTATAAAATTAAACGTGATCAGCCCAGAGCACTTCAAGGATGAGTGACTTAGTAGGAAGTGGGTTGATTTGGGCAAAATAATGAGGTGGGTTGATTTGGGTAAAATAATGAGGTTTAAAGGTGTAATTAAGGTGATTTAAAGAGTATTAAAGGTAATTAAATAAATTAATTTATTAAAATTATTTTTTAAATAATTTTAATTAATTTTTAAAAAAAAGGAATTAAAAAGGGACAAATCCGATTCTAATTCCGTTTCTAAACGGATTTAGAAAGCGATTTATATCGTCCCATTCAAATGTAAATAGAAACGGATTTTGGTCAGTTTTTAAATCCGTTTTTAATTTAGATACGACAAAATTAGAAACCGATAAAATCCGTTTCTAAATTCGTGTTTAATCTTTTTAGGAACCGAAAAAAAGGATTAGAAACGGATTATGAGGTTTCTAATCCGCTTTTTTCTAGTTGTGATGGACGATGAAAGGATTAGTAACGGTCAGTGAACCATCAAAATTTTTGCTAAGCTCATCCACAAGAGCCTGATGAGCTGTTAACACCTCTTTGGACATCTTCAATTTCTTTGGAGGATCGGCAGAGGAAGCAGTCTTGCTTGGGGTGGCCGATGAGGATACTTGTTGCGTCTTCTTCCTCATAGCCCCCTGCTTGAAGAGATTGCCGGCCTTACCCATACCTGCAAAGCCAAAACAAATTCAAAGATAGTAAAAACTCAAATGCAGGGTTAGAGATGTGTCAGTAAATGCCACCTGTACGCATGCTGCCATTCTTAAATTTCAACAAGCAGTCCAAGTGTCGCGATGATTGGACAAAACCTCATGGGAAATTAATGTGAGTCAATCCAACAACTTTTCCTTTTACCAGCGCAGTTCATCTTTTCTTATTCTTACTCTTTCTTTAATTATATGATCCACTGGTTGGCAAGATTTCAATACTAAGAATTGAAAAATAAAAAAATAAAATGTTTCAGATTTTAAGCCACCACAACATTCATGCAATAATCCAGATAACATAGACGGGGTGACAATATTCATAAACCAATACCTGGATAGACAAGTGCAGAAATTGAGAAGTCAATTGTGTTTTGCTCTGCTATCTGCTCAGTATTTTCTCTACCGTAATCGAACTCATCATTCTTAATCGGACTCTTATTATCTGCCTCGATTCGATCAAAACCCTTCAATAGCTTCTTCAGAATAAACACCAAACGCTAGCTTTTGCTGCTTTTAAGGATTGGCAATTCTCACGTTTTACACCATTTTAGTATATACAACGAACCAACACCCTCTCTCTCATCACTTTCTTTTTTTTTTTTTTTTTTTTTTTTTGAAATACTCTCCTCACTTTCTATATAACTGCATATAAAAAAAAAATGCACCCATCAAAATTTCTGTTTCCTTGTAAGAAAAAAAAAAAGTTGTGGTATATAAAAGAATAACAAAAAAATCAATCTTGCGCACAATTTTTTTTATTTTCTTGTACTACTTTTAGCAGATGAGGACGAGAGAGCGATCAATCGAAGCAATGGAATAGACATTATTGTGTTGCGTATAAATTGACCGCTTATCCTTTCCTATTTAATTTATTGAAAGGTTTTAATGAAGGTTTAAATGATCATTTAATAATTATGTTAATTAATTAATTTCAAATATGAAATATCTTAATCAATTAGAATTGGGATATATTTATTTATTATTAAAAAATCAATTCCTTAGTTAATTAGGATTTAAAAATATTTATAATTAAAATTTTAAATATATATTAAAAAAATAATAATTGAAAAAATATATAAATACATATAATATATGGATTGAGTTAAATTTAATCATGAAATTATAAATTATTGAAATTATAAATATATATATTTAGGATTAAAATATATAAAATTATATATTTATTGAAATTTCACTTTATTATACAAATTAATTTTAGATTTATATTAATTGTTTGTATTTGCTTAGGAAATTCGGATGTTAAATATCAAATTCGCAGTCTGATAATGCAGCAACTTCAACGGGCCATAACTTGGGCTAGGAAACTCGGAATTGGGTGATTCAAAAGCCTAAATTCAAGAGAAAATTGAGAGTTACAACTTTTGTGAAGAAGATATGCCCGTTTGGAGACTATAGATATCCGAAAATTGAGTCGTAAGTCAGACACTCTGTGTAGTCTTAGGAGAAATCCAAATTTTACAAGGAATTATTATTTAGAATTAATTAAAACAAATCATAATCATTCTAGAATTTGTGAGCAACCTTATGTTTTAAGCACTATAAATATATGGAAACCAAGGCTGGAAAATTAATCTCTCTTTTCTCTCTCTAAAAATTAATAATGGTGAATAAGAAAACTCAAGGGATTCAACGATTAATTTAAGATTAATTACGTTTTCTCCTCCCTTCATGAAAAACAATGAATCTAATTTCACAAATTTATCTATCATTCAAACTATTAAAGCATTTATTATTATTAGAGCAGAATTAGTGATTAATTAGTTTATTTAACTTAAATTTGAGTTTATATTTAATTTTCATAGGAAATCTGGGTTTTAATGTGAAATTCACAGTTTGACAGGTAGCAATTTCAACGGGCCATAACTTGTGCTAGAAAATTCGGTATTGGGTGATTCAAAAGTCTAAATTCAAGAGAAATTGAGATCTACAACTTTCATGAAGAATTTGTGCCCGTTTAGAGACTGTAGATATCCAAAAATTGAGTCGCAATTCAGACGCTCTGTGAAGTCTTAGGAAAAATCTGAATTTTACAAGGAATTATTATTTAGAATTAATTTAAAAGAAGTCCTAATCATTTTAGGAACTGTGAGTAGTCTTAGTTAGGGTTTAAGCACTATAAATAGATGGAAACCAATACTGAAAAATTAATATCTCTTTTCTCTCTCTAAAAATAAATAAGAAAGCTTAGAAGAATTTCACGATGGATAAAAAACTCAAATGCTTCAACGATTAATTCAAGATTAATTAGGTTTTCTATTTTCTTCATGAAAAACAATGAATTTCATAATTTTTTCCATCATTCAAACTATTAAAGTATCAATTGAAAATTGAAGACCTACACTTAAAAAGGCATATAATTTTTTTTTATTTTTTTAACCTTAAATTCTTTATTTTTGATTAGTTTGGATTTTTTAGAAGGTATATATATGAATAATTTATTTTTTTTAATAGTTTGAGTATTTTTTTTATAGCCATCAACTATTTAAAGTCTATTTAGTAATCAATTTAGATTATGATTAGAGTAGAATTAGTGATTAATTAGTTTATTTAAATTAAATTTGTATTTATATTGAATTGTTGTACGAAATT
>CANYLF013330072.1:0-12091 GCA_948193215.1 Bocquillonia castaneifolia
TAATAGGGTTTTTTTATAATAAGTCTATCAATTTAATTAGAACACATGAAGTATGAATAATTATAATTTTCCCCCAATTTTATAAAATTATGAAGTGAGCATGATACTTTGTAAATTAAATGGCAATAAATTCTTGGTCGGGAATAAAAATATAAAATTTAGAAGATACATTTAAAATTTAATTAACGTTGTGTTATTATAATGGTAAAACATCCACTTGAATATTTAATTATTAGTAATTTTTTTGGTGTTTTTTAAATGCAATAGATGGATTATAAAATAGAGTTTGCTAAATTTTACCTGTTTTTTAGTTGAAGGATAAATGTCGGGCGCCAAAATTAAAAAATAGCAAAGAGTGTTTTATAAATGCAGCAAAGCAATTTATATAGCTTTCAAACTTTCCAAGTTGTTATCACAAAGAAAAAGAAAAGCTTCCTTTCTACTAAAGTATTACTATTTTTCTTTTCAAAAAATATTACTATTTTTATTAAACTATTACTATTATTCATTTTTTTTTATTAAAAAACAATATTGTTATATAATTATCATCATTATTATCATTTGTATTATTATTGCTATATTATTCTATCAATGGAACCTTCTAAAGAGTAGGGGCTATCACCCTTTCTTTCTCTCTCTTTCTTACAGAATCAAAACCAATGGACTACAGGAAATTTTATTTTTGATTTGGTTTTCAATTTAAAACACATTTTTTTTTAATCTCTGTTAATATAAATATATTTTTCTTTTGTCTTTGATTTTTAACTTTGGCTTCAATTTTGACTCTTTACTTCCAACTTTGTACGCAGCAACTTTCTTTATGGTAAGAGAGAGTTTAATCATTTTCTAATTCAGTTTCTTCAAATTTTTAGTTGGTTTGGTTGCTCAGAAACTTGATGGTTTAACAAAGACACTATCTTTTTTTTTTTCTCCCTTTTCTTTCTTGGAGTCTTGATAATTTGATTCTGTTGAAATAATTGTTTCAAAAGTGTTTTTTTTTAATTTAATTTTTTTTTTGGGCATAATTGGTTTGTGGGTATTTGTTTGTTAGACAACTTTTGGAGAGATCTTTTAGTTTGATCAAATATGGAGGACAGCAAAGAAGCAACACAGAAATAAAAGACAATATCTAGACAGAAGAGCATCATCTAATTGCTGCCTTTTGTTCATAGATAGATTACTTATTTTGGTATAATACCCACTTGCAGTTGCGGATGCTTTTTAATCTGCTTGCTGACCTACCCTTTTGTATTTGAATTGAGCTCTTAATTTTCTGTTTCAGCCAGAATTTCTTTAACTGTCACATTTTTCTTTTGACATTTCATGTGACCACTTGTTAAGGTCTCTTTGAGTTTTTCTTTTGTTCTTTTTTCTGTTCAAATGAATGCTTTATTTAATACTTTACGTCTTTGAGAATGGGAACGGTGGAAGCAATGTTATTTGTCAAGTATCATGCTTTGCTTGTGAACTGATTCACCTGCTTTTATTGGTTTTCCTCTCTTTACCTAAATATATTTATGTTGTTCTCGTTTTCTCTACAGAAATTGCTCTAAATTTACTGCCATTTGTGAATCAACAGTCAACTTTCTTACAAGGGACAAGGTAAGTTGGTATATCTCACTATTTGTTTAACCATCTATGTATTAATTATTTATGCCATCCCTCTCAAAAGCTTTTGGAGACTTCTGGTAGGTCTTTGAATACTGCCCGTGAGAGACCTACTACTAGTGCTTTTGTTGGTTGGGGCATTTATTTACGTCTCTTGTGATTGCTTAGTGTCTTCCTTGTGATTGCTGACTGGTAGTGACTACATTCTTTGTACTTAATTGTTTGAATCATTTGTACTAGTTCATATTGTTTGAACCATCAACTTAATTTTATTTTGTTTTTGAATCACTACTGTTCCTTTTGATCTAGTAAGTACATGCCAAAGGACCCATTGCTACTTTGGTTACTAACCTTCTATCACTTGGACTGTTGCATAGAGTAAATATTAGGATATGGGCTGCATAGTATCTACGACAAGGGATACCGGTGGAAATAGAAGGAAACCAGGGAGCATAGGAGAGGTTTTTGTTTATATACCTGGTTTTCGTATACCAAAACCAGTTGATTTCTCTGTCTCACTGGGTGACCACTTGTCAAAGACTTTAGTGGAACGCCTTTCTGCTTTAAGAACCCGTATTGTTGTTATGGCTGGCCAAGAAGCACCAACAGTCACAAGAACAAAGAGAAAAAGTGCTACTCAACATGGTAGGTTGTAAGAAACTGTGATGTGCATTTCATGATAGATTAGTAGTGGGTTCAACCATTTATATGCCATACTTATTTTTTGTTTGAAGGAGGCTCAACATTGGCTGATCTTCATCAGGCTCTTGAAGATTACTTACCTGTGCTTTTGGGATTAGTCAAAGATGGAAGCCATCTACAACACAAGGTGCAATTTGTGTGGATAAATCAAGAGGATGATGCGGAGGTGGGTGTATGTTTACCTATTTATCTGTTAATAAGATCCTTTCTTTCTCTTCCTCTCTCCTACCATCTTGAGGTTCCAAATTTATGTACTGAAGAATGGTGGATTTGATACGACTAAGTAATTTTGCAGGAAACAGCGATGTCTAATGCATGGTATGAGGTGTTGTCAGTTTTGCACTTAATGGCAATGCTATTGCTTTCACAGGCCAACTTCTTACTTCTTCCAAGAACTTCAGCTGATGGTTATCAGCCAAAAGTATCAGCAGGTAGGTATTTACAGCAAAAGTACATGCTACAGGTGTTTTTAACTATTTTTGGCTCTCTGTTATCATGTTTTTTTTCTGATGCTTGCTATTTCAAACTTTGTTAACAGCCTAAAATTTTCTAGAATTTAATCTCCTCATTTTGGGTGAAAATATTTTATTTGTTTGATTGCTAGGACTTGGAAGACTAACTGCTGTAATTGTTATTCTGCTATTAGCCTATGAAATCTTTGCCATTTTCATAAATTTTTATACTCACTATGCATTTGCAATAGGCTACAAACAAAAAAGAGTTAAATCTTTTTTTTTTGAGAAAAAAAAAGAAGTTAATCTTATTAATGAAATATTGGTGTATTGTTAAAAATAAACAATTACTGTTGAATTTGATGTTGCAATGTATCAATTTAATATGTGTTAGTTGTGTCCAACTGTAAAATACATTGTGAATTTGAGGGGTGAAGATATTAATAGATGGCATATTGGAATTTACAGTAAGAAATAAGATCTTCCATATGAGATTGATGAATAAAAAAAAGACTGATGAGAAAATATTTATTAGATAGAGAGGTAGGAAAGCTTTGGTGGGTTATGTTTTAAGTTTATCTGAAGGCTAAAATGGGATGGAATAAGTTACATATTAAAGCCAATGAAGAAATTGGGTTTTTGAAACTGTAGAATGCTAGTATGCAGTTTGAACAGTAACTCAGGATTTCAAGGTTCTTCTGATGCTATTTGATACGAACAAGTTATTTTTGGGTTGACGATTCTTAGAACATGTATGCTTGTTTCTATTAGTATTTCTAATTAATACTTAATACAAACTAAATTTCTTTTAGTCTATGTATAGTTTCCCAGCTAACATAACAAATTGCTAATAAAACTTTAATATGCTACCAACCAGCCACATTTGAGCTCTCAGCAATGCTGAAATCACCAAAGTAGTTCCAACTCTGAAGACTATGATATACATAATTAGCAGCCAGATTACATGGATGGGCATACAAATAAGAGACTGAAAGGTATATGAATTTGGATGTACATGATAATATTCTGAGGCAATGCGGGCAATCTCTCAAGGCTTTGAAAGTCTTTGTAGTTTAGCTTTATGTTGACCATCAGTTCTGAGGGAGTACATTAATTAAGATGCAGAAACCTATGTTTGATTGGGTGAAAATGGAGATAGGGTTACCAAGTTTGTTGGGATAGGTGGAAAAGGTTTTTCAGAAGATGGAGGTGTAGGTGGGTAGACTGCAATCAAAAATTTTTTCACTATAACGAAGTTGTTTTTATATGGAGTAGCATCAGGAGAAGATAGCTTTTCAACCTATGATTAAACCTTTGAATGGTGATCTACTTTTTTAGTTAAAACTAGTTTTAGGGGGAGAACACAAGGAACAGGAAATGGCAAGATGGTTTTGAAATAAGATAAAAAGGTTCCTACTATTTAGGTTACACTATCACCCTTTTATTCTAACACGTTCATAAGTGTTTATGTTTGTATTTGTTTTTTTTCTTTTTCTTTTTTTCAGAAGTTAGGATTTTAATCAAGATGACTTCATGTGAGGTCTTTTGTGTGTTGTGTTCTTTTACTGGTTTATGTCTACCACTGTTGTGCCCAAGCAGGCCGTCCAGGTTAGAATTAGCCCAGCTAATTTCTATCTAGTTTGGAGGTTGAAAGTGCTTTCAGATAAGCACCATTTAGATGTTGTTACCAAAAGCAATTTGAAATTGATACTTGTACGGGTTTGTATGATTAATATGTTGAGTTTACCTTGCAAACAGATTTCAATTACCACTGGTCAACATCATGCATCAACATTGTGTTTTTTGTCAAGAACTTCAATAACAATGCAGTTCAGATGCCCTAATAGTACGCTAGCAATTGTCAGTTCCTTACTAAAGTTTTATTAGATATTATTTTCTTTTGTTCCAAGGTATAGTATTTCTGTCTCTCAAAGGGCTTTAGCTGAGGGAATACTGATTTTGAATCTAGGTGCAATGTGTTTTACTGATCAAGTCATAAATGATGCCAAAAAGGAAAATGAAAAGCCAATGCTGTCTGGTTGGCCTTTAGGTGACTGATGATTATTTTGGCGGGGATTTCTTAATGATGATTGATGCACCTATGAAAAGGGCTCCACTCATAGATGAAATGTATTAGAGAGCTTTTCTCTCTGGCTGTGCTTTTGGTTACAATGGGGATCTATGTTTGAAGGATGAGTGGGATTGTGATATCCTTTTCTTTTCACTTGCACCAGTGGTATGGGCAAGGGGTTTGAGGGAGATCTCTTGCAAATATTTTCTTACCTAAAAGCAACTTAGTGTTAAGTCATTTATGTTAACTCTCAACCCATGCCAATAACCTAATGCTCCTAAATAGTCAGCGAAAGAAGCAGAACTGCACGTAGGGATGTCAAAACGCCCCATGAAACATTCAGAAGGCATCCGCTTAATTGACTAACATCCTTCTAAGATTTCCAATCAGTGGTGAGCTGCAGTAAATGAACAAAAAGTTCGGCTGCTACTGCTGTCATAATACTAATTATCCATGTTGCTGTTGTACAATTACAAATTGGAGCTAGAATAGGCCATGTCAATGTTTTATATGGTAACATTGTGTAAAACTCTTAAAAAGTTTTACGGGATCTGTTGTTGTATTCTTCCTTCGTTCCTGACATTGTAGTTGATTTTGTTCCCATGTTTCGCTTTCCTGTTTATTCTATTGAAGGATAGCTGTTTTGGAGGAGTAGAACAGCTGAAATATCTGTTCATGAATCTGCTGCTGCCCCTGGTCTTTTTTGTTCTTTCATCTAATTTCATAATTTTTATACCATCTCCTCATCCATTTTTCTCATTTTCAATTGTAGTTACTACTAAGTTTCTCTCTCTTTGTTTTTTTTTTTAATTTGTTTTTTTTCTACCCATTTGTTCCCACATCACTTATCTATCAGAGACTCTTCATTGTTCTGTTAGAGGTCCTGTTCCTGATTCTATTTTTATGGTCGAGGGAGGGCACTCTGATCTTACATTTGCAAAACAATTCAGGATTCCTCAAGTTGACTAAACATTTATTACATGGGAAGCATAAAACTTTCTAGATGGCAGGAAGGAATAGATAATGGGAGATCTGAGGACAAGAAATTAAGTGTATTTTACTCTTTTTTTTTTCAGAGGAAAATTTGTTTTGTTCAGTGTGAACTATACCTTGGTAGAAATTTGTGGTGTGTTTGAGTGGATGGGATAACATAGATACTGAGAAGTATGGTTCCTAGTTGAAATATTGATGCAAATATATTACTCTAGGTGAGCTTTGTAGGCCATGTTTATCACATGCATGCTTTTCTTGTTCCTAACTCTATGTGCTTCATATGGGCATTATCATATTTACTAGTCTTACATAAGTTAAATTTTCCTTGATTGTGATAGAGAGCAGGCGTGCATCCATTGATATTTTCTTGAAAGCTGCTGGTTACCTGGATTGTGCAGTTCGACATGTGCTTCCACAATTTCCCGCAGCACTAAGGTTGATAAATTTGAAAGATTTACATGCGAATGAAGGTGTTCTTAGAGCACTTTAAGTTATTCTGATTCATATTGGCTTTTTATTGTAGGAGAGATTTGCCTGTGGACTTGGCAGAAGGTGTTATTAGAGCACTTTGCCTGCAAGCATTGGGTCAGGTAGTAGCGTATTTTCTGCATTGGCCTATTTGTTGAAATGCAAAATTTTATACACCAGTTTATGGAACTGCAAAATCATCTCACTTACTTTGCCTCGTGTTACCCTTTACATGGAAAAAAATGTGATCATTACTCTGACAAAATTAAAGTTGAATGACCAAGTTGCAACCAACTGACATGATATAACCAATTTGTAATGATTCACATCTGATAGTTTGGGCATTCTGAAATAATCCTGACCCATTAACAGTGAAGCTGGAATTTTACATCATCGGTTTAAAATTGACACTTGCATAGAAATATGTTTTGAGATTTTCTCTGCTATTGTTCTTTCACAAGAATGCATGGTCCATCTTGCTTAACAGCCTTGGAATTTGTACTGTTCACTAGGGGTATGTTCTTTTTGTGAGAAAATACTATTGAGAATTAAAATTCATGAGAATTTAAAATTCTTTATTATTTTTTATTTAATTTTATACAAGAAATTTAAATTTTATAAAAATTTTAATTTGGTTTTTGAACCTTAGATATTTAGATTCCTAAATAAAATTTTAACTCCTTAAGAAATAAAATATCGAAAATTTTGAATTCTTATGTTGAAATTCCTAAGAATTCAAAATCTTGCAAAAGGAACTGAACCTAGTAAGACTTCCTTTTTTTTTTTTTTTTTGATAAGTGACCTAGTAAGACTTCTTAAGAATTCATGGAATTTGATCCTATCAGCTCAATTCAGTTCAAGCTGAATATATCACATGGGTGCTCAATCTGATTCTATGTTCTAGTTTCTTTCCACTGTTTGATGACCTCTTGTCTCGTGAAGGTTGTAGATATCCAACTCGGGATGGCAATTGATAGCGCCAAGGCCACTCTTGCTGTAAAGCGGAGGCTTGCATGTGAGATGGTGAAGTACTGGCAGCAGGTACAAAAATGCGGTTTTGTTATATAATCTGTTGACCTGAGTGACCAATATATAAGTGTGTGCGTGTGTTAAGTTTGTGATATTTCCATTTTTGGTTCAATTTTTCTTCATGCTTTGGCTCATTGTTTAACGATCACTGTGCATGGTCATTCAGTAAATTGGTAATAAAATAGGTACAATGGAAAGTAAAAAAGGAAGAAAAGAAAAGAAGCAGTGCATTTTGGTATAGTGTCATTTTGCTTGCTGGCTTGGTGCATTAATGCTACCTTGTCGGTTTATGGAATCGGATATTGTAGCAGAGTATGAAATAACATTGAACATTTTATTGTTTTGGAAATTGCAAAATTGAAACATACATTGGCCTAATACCCCCAAGAAAATAAAAGGGGGTAAAATAAACTCTTATGCTATGTTTGGTAAAATGTAATGCAATGTAATGAGCAATGTAAGAGAAGACTTGTAACTAGTGGTTTGCACATATGCTCTTCTCTTTCAAAAACAAGTTCCTCCTTTTTCCACATTTTTTTTCCTGAATATATGTTTTTGTCTTCTTTTGTGGTTGTAAATTGCATGTCCCCTGTTTCATCTACCAAGTACAACTGATATCATGACTTTGTACTCAACACTGTCACCAATTTTTATGACTCTGTAACTCTGGTTTTGTGTAGATAATATTTATTACCAGTGCATATACACTACCACTTTTTGCTTGTGAATTTCCGTATGACATTGCAGTTGATTACATCATATAATTGCGATTGGTATTCCTGAAATTTATGTTGCTTTCTGCATATGGTTTGCTTGACAGGCTCAGGATAATATAATGAATCTACCATTGGCAAATGATTGGGGGGAAAAGCACCAACTCTTTGTAAAGTGGAAATATGTGGAAGCAAAGGTTTCTAAAAATCTCTCATGCCTATTTTCCTCAACTGTTTGTGATTTCTTACAGGCTCGTTAATTTATTATTGTTTCTTCGAAATCTCTTTAAAATTTATAAAAATGTTAAAGTATTTGAGTGATGTTGAGTATGAAGCTTGGCCTAATAATGGATTGCTTTAAAGAAAGTGTTGTTATTTCTGTTTATGAGCATAACGCACCGGTAGTGGGCTCTAGAGAACTTCATAGAAATTCCGGCATATAGTTATATTGTCTGCCAATTAGCAAGTTGGAAAAGGTCCCATAGTTATTCCAAACAATGAATAGTTAGGTCCAAGCAAGGCTTTTTATAGAGAGGGAGGTGTAAAGCAATTTGATTGTTGGTAAATAATTGGATAAATACGACCAAGGGCAGTATACAAAGTTGATTTTTCTAATATTATCATTTAGATGTAAAGATGCCTATTTTTGTGATTAGAAATAGCCAGATTGCTATTTGAGAACCTTAATATGATGAGCCAGTTTCGTAGGATGTGCAGCTGGATAAAACACTTTCTCAACCATTTTTCTGTATGAATGGAACTGGAAGATGCTTGTCTTATAGCTAATGCTGTAATATATGTAGATATTTTGCATCATTGTTAAAAACATAAATATGTTACTATTTGAGATCAACATACTTCTTTTTTAATTTCCTTGAAATCTTTTTTTAATATCAAACTAGCCATCCAACAAATAAGTTTTCCTTTTAATTTTTTCCTTTTTAACCAGGCAGCAGCATATTATTATCATGGTTTAATCCTTGATGAAGGGAACACAGAGAAATCACATGGGATGGCTGTAGCTGCATTGCAAGCTGCAGATGAATATTTTAAGGAAAGTAAAAGGGCATGTGAAGCATTTAATGCAGCTGCTCCATTGTCAAGGTAAATCTGCCACTTCTTATGATCTTTATTACTTTGTGATGTGCAATAGAATCGTTATTGCCATTTGGTGCCTTCCACTAGGAGAGACTTGTTTACCTTTTAGATCATTGCTGTGGCTTCTCCCTAAGTCAAGAGGATCAAGTCCTGGCTGTTTATGTATTTGCATTGCTGCTGGGCCTTTTTAGATAGTTTTTAATTTTTTCACTGAAGTTAAAATTTGTTGTAGGAAGTTAGAAGTAAAAGGTTGTTTGTATTGTTCACATAGTGAATAAAATCTCATGTACAGAAATTTGTAGTAATGATGAAGGTCTTGAGAGAGAAAAAAAACAAAGAAAAAGAGAAATGATAAAATTTTGTCTTTTCGAATTCATATGGCTTGTTAGAGTTAGATTAAGATTTCTAAGAAGTTGATTTGGTATTCATTATTTTTTAGGATTTTAGAAGGCAGGAGTTAAGTTTTTTATACATTTGATGAATATATTTGCATCCTTGAACTTTAAATATTTTTTGGTTTACATTTGTTAGATGATTAAACCATTCATCCCAGAAAAGTAAAAACTGGGAATTTTCCATTGACAAGTGTTCCTTCATTAATCTTATGGGATAGCTATTATATCCATAATGTGTGCATGATTCATGGCAGAACTGGATAGCTCCATAACAAGCTTGATAAAACTGGTTTAGGAATTATTGTGACTTGGTCTCATAACCTTGACAGGCCACTCAAAAAATCTGCTACAGGCACAGATCACTTAAACTCTAATCTAAAGGGAGGAATGTGATAATGAGAAAAGAGAAGTATGACAGGGTTCTTATGACCCTATTTGTCATTTCATTCCCTTCAAATCCAAAATAAACAAAAGCTCATACATTCTTGCTACTAAAAAATTAAATGCAAACTTCATGCAAGTCTTTTGATTTTCATTGACCATACATTCATGTGCCTTGGTCACCTTAGTAATTCTCATATCATTACTACCTCGGCAGTTATTTTGGCATAATGATAAATTTTTATGTATGATTTTCAGAAGAATTCTGGGCGACCCAAATTTTTTTTTGTACTTGCTACACCTTTTAGCTTACCTTTCCCATAATATTCAAATGTTTCACACGTGACATGTACGGACACACCTCAACTTAACATAGCATTTAGATTCTACTAGCATTATTTGTTATTCAATTATTTCTTTAACTTTTAATTTTTCTTTGTTTTTGATTGGTGTGGACTATATGAATCAAAACATCAATTAAAATCCTTAACTTCACAATGTCTTTAGGGCTGATGAATGAGTTGAGCAGTTCCTTTTTTCACGTTTAAAATGATAGTTAAGGTGGTTAATTGTATCTTGCAGTTCTCCTTTGTCATCTGGCACTTTATTGAAACCTTAACTCTTCAAGGTAGAACAATGTTTGTTTGGCTCAACATGATGGAATAGTCTGTTTGTGATGCATGGAGTGCATTATGGTCTCATGTGGCAGCACTTGCATTTGCAGCTGTCATTTTAACTATGTGATTGGTGGTGATGTTTTGAAGTCAACTACACTATAGGGACCGATATATTAGGGAGAATGTACTTTGACAAAGTTAAAAATGTTCAGATCATCCTGATTCTTACATTTCTGGATAATGCTGTTTGTTTGGATGCAGAAATCCACCACCCTGGGGAACTTTGAAATATCTCTCGGAGAAGATTCCGAAAGAGACTTCTAGCAAGGTGCGAATAAACCGTGATCTATACTCCCATGAGAAGTAAGTGATTGTTATTTTATCAGAGTTGAATTTGCTGTAAAATTATGTGCTTTTTCAAGAATGTTAACATAATCTTGTAACTTGTTAATGGCTGACTCTAGAATCATGGAGACAGCACCAACATTACCTGATTTCGCTTTGTCTCTGAAAGCTGATGAATATCAGCTTCCTTCAGTGGACTCATCTTGGAATGAAGAGAATATAAACCATTCAGGGATGACCAAAGATAGATGAAATGTACAATATGTTCAGAAATCAGCTACACAACAACTACCCTAAAAACTATTTGGAATGGCCAATGTGTGCCAAAGGTCCATTGTAGCCCCTCCTATTTTCCCTTTTCCAATATTTTCTTTTTCCTGCCTGAAAAAAATTTGTAGCATACCCTGATAGAGCTTTGTACAAAGTTTCTTGGTGTGTAAATCTCATACTTGTGGAAAAGGGATGTTTTTCCTTGCGTGTAAAATTGATTATAGCAATAAAAGGTGATTTTCTTTGCAACTATGCCTTTAGCTCCATTTCCGCGATTTTAATTTGATATCAACTCCAGGAGTGCCTCGTATTCAGAAATGCATGCATGCAAGTGGATTAGAATTTTGTCTGGCAATACAAACAAACATAAAAATGAGATTGCACAAATTTTTTTTTTTTTTTTTTGGTAGGGCTCTAATCTGTTCAATTCATTTACTAAATGAGAAAGACTTGAATTAAAATTTCAACCTCGTTTAACAAATGAGAACAACTTGATTGATTCCAAGTATTAATGGTTAAAATTGTGTTTATAAGTTTAACCTACCGAGTGAACGTAATTTTTTTATTTGGAAATATAAATCAAATATTATTTTAATCATACAATTATTTTTTAAAAGACAATATACACAACAAGATTTGTGTGTGTAATTTGAAGATGAAGTTATAGTCTAAATTAATAATTACACAACCTATTCACAAACTTAGACCCACCAAATATTTTAATGTTCAGGATCATCTCATTTGACTGAAAAAATATAAAATTAAGTTCGAATTGACTTGTTTAATAAAGTCGCAACTCCATTGTCTACAACCATGTATTTTTAAAATTTAAGGGTAAAGGTACAAAATGATCCTAACATTTACCCTCAGGATCGTACAAGTCCCTAAACTATTTTTAAGTGCACTTAACAGTGAATAATGTTTTTTAAGGGATTTAAACCCTCCTCTA
>CANYLF013330134.1:0-15686 GCA_948193215.1 Bocquillonia castaneifolia
CTTGCAAATAGTCAATAAGATGACCGATATAAAAAAGTTCCAAAGAACCGAGTAATGATGAAAACATCGCAATGCTGCTCATCCTTCAATAAAATGGAAATGGAGTTTTAGCATAGGCAAAGGAACACCAACATCTTTCAATAACTAATATCATACTACCCATGCACTTGGACAGTGTAAGAGAGTGTGCAGAACATGTATCACAACCCAAACCCGGATTACGTGACCAGCGCTAAGAAACGGGAAAGCTATATACTACTGGAACCCGTAGCAAGCCTGAGATCTATTATACTGACCAATACAATCATAATATACCAATCTTAATATATATAAAAGTCCATAAAATATAAATATCAAATCAATCTCTACATAATATAATATCCAGCATACCGATCTGGAATCTCAATAATCACACCACTCACAATATATCCATTTTCATATTCATTATTACACATTATAATATTTGTATAATAAGTATTTGATAGACAACATTTTTATTCAAACCCAAACAAAAAGTTATTACTGCAGCTCTAGATGGAAACCACTCAAATATAGAAAATAAAAACATATGTAAAGTTGCTAGTGAAGTAGGAATCTAGCTCAAAGATTCAACGCATGAGGTCTGAAAGAAATCCTGAAAAAAATGGGTTGAAGGGAATCAGACCTCAATGAGTGAATCAATCGAATATTTATGAAATGCAACCTAATCCGCAAGCAGTCACACATTATATATTTATATAATATTATATATACATACATTTATACTCATGTATACATATACATATCAAACAAGGAGGACAATCAAGGTAGAACACCTAACAACCTCTACCCTGCATGTAGCATATAGCCTCTTAGGCTTTTTAGGTCCACACGTTTTTCTAATTACCAAATAATCATCTGGGGCCCAAGACAATTCTAATCGAGCACGCCCGGATATAAATGACACAGTCGCCCAAGACAATCCTCATCAAGCTCGCCATTATGATATGTAGTACGATTTCCCAAGACAATCCTCACGAGCTCGCCACCCTAACAAAAATGAAGAGTGGCGCCTGAGACAATCCTCATCGAGCTCGCTCCGACCTTAACCCCCAAGTTAGTATATGTACTTGACTCTTATGTTCACACAGCCTAGCGATACCCGCCAGTTAGTTCGTTCCATAACTATCCTTTGTTCGCAAGCACAGAATCACATATATATTCATTTCATTCCATTTATCATATCCACATATAATATAGGATACATACATACACACGTACACACACACATGCTTTGATATAAAATATAGATATATATTTATTTAATAAATATAATAATTATCGATAATCAAAAATATATAGATATTAATATATAAAATAATAACATGTATTCTACGAGTAATATCATAAATATGAAGTTAACTCACATGTAGAATGGGCGCCTCCGTGTGCTTCCGAAGTACTCGGCCCTCCTCGGCCTCTTTGATCATCTACAGAATATAATAATGACTAAGAAAATGAATAATATCCTAATTTCTTAGAATTTCTAGAATCCTATATGAACGCATCATATATACATCAGTGTACTTCTAATGGTAATCGTAGTTAATATTTCTAACGTCTAAACCTGACAGCACATTTTACGAGAAAATTCTACCGAAATTTCGACAGCATTTCCTCTAAAAATTGGATATCTCTCCATCGAAGTGGAGCCTGTTTCTGCAAGCAAATACACTTCTATAATCACCGTCACATACCTGGTCTACCAAAATTACCCCGATTTACCAACATTGATGAACCGTAAAACTTAATTACAATTATAATTTATTTTCAAATTTGGTTTATCCTATCACATAGTTGATTTAATTATACTAATCGACATACATACTTATTCACTATAATCTAAAAATTAATTATTTTAATTACTAATAATCCTAACTCGATTTATTGTACGAATTCGGGTTATTCGAATTCACCATATACATTAATCATAAAAATTCCAATTTGTGTTTATAATTACTTATTCATCAGGGTTATAACATATGTGAAACCCAAACATTGTAAATAAATCCTAAACATGCATTTCTAGAATTTCCACACACCGCATTTTATCTTCTGAGATTTTTAATTTACAAACTACATATAGTATAACTATAATGTCTTCACAAAAGTTATCCAAAATAATTTAAGAAATTTTTTAAAAATATAATCGGAGATTTCTGGGTGCGGCCCAACGGCAGCCACCCGTGGTGCCACACACTGTCACGGAGGTGGCCTTTAGCTCCCGAAATCTCCAAATCAGCTCAAAATTTTTCCAAGAGTCTAAATATATACCTCATGTGCCACCAGCACCTCCAAAACGCCGTGAATGAGCCAAAAATTGAAAGTGCATGAATTTTCTAATTAAGCTCCATTCAACGCCTTCCGATGATCGATTAAGTAGATTATGGTGTCTAACCCACTTGTTTTTTTGACGATCTACAAGTATATGGCATCAATTTGGATCAACGATGGCCGAAAATAGGTGAACTACGAAGGCAGCCCCTCGCCAAACTTACGAGGCTAAAATCGTCCAAAATACACCATAAAAACTGGGGAAAATTATATAAGTGTGTAGAGGAGATCATAAGCTTCAAATCAATATCTGGTGGGTTGAAAACGGTGGTCGGACGGAGAAGTATGGCCGGTGGAAGATGGTCAGGTCATTATAGCTATCTCAGAGAATTTGGAGTGCTGAAGGGGATGTTTTCTGAAGTTTTCTGGTCTTGTGATTAGGTTCTGACAGCTGATTGTATATATAAATGAAGTTTTTAAATGTTGCAATTTAGTTCTTTTCTTCAATTACTTCTTATTTCTAACTCGATTTTAGCTCAATTTTTAACCACTAATTCGTATAATATTTTAACACCTTCAACCAGAAAATTTAATTTAATTCTGGACTAAATTATTTAACTCCTAGTTAAAATTATTTAATCCAGGAAAAATCATGGCAAAAAATCACGGGTATTACATTTTTCCCAACTTACTGTAAAAACAAGTGAGGATATTGATCTCCCATGTCCTGTTCCAACTCCCAAGTACAATCCTTAACATAATGGTTTTTCCATACCACCTTCACCATCGGAATCGACTTGGATCGTAGTTGTCTCACCTGATGATCAATGATAGCCACTGGGTATTCATTATACTTCATATCCTCTCCAATCTTGACATCATCAGCCTAAATCACATATGAAGGATCTGGAATGTATTTCTTTAACATCGATACATGAAAGACTGGACAGATTCTTGAAAACTCTGGTGGTAAAGTTAATTTGTATGCCACATCACCAACTCTAGCCTCAATCTGATAAGGACCAATGTATCTCGGTGCCAATTTACCTTTATTCCCAATTCTCATTATACCCTTCATGGGTAGCACCTTCAAAAATACCCAGTCTCCAATATCAAAAGAAATATCCTTCCTCTTCAGATCTGCATAGCTCTTCTGCCTACTGAATGCAGTCTTCAATCTCTATTGTATTAATGGAACCCTCTCTGAAGTGATTTGGACCAACTCATGTCCACTAAGCTATCTCTCACCAACATTCCAACACAATGGAGATCTACACTTCCTACCATACAATGCTTCAAATGGTGCCATCTCAATAATGGCATGGTAGCTATTATTATAAGCAAACTCTATCAATGGAATATTCAGATCCCAGTATCCTCCAAAATCCATAGCACACATCTGTAACATATCCTCCAAAGTTTGTATAGTTATCTCCGACTGTCCGTCCGTTTGTGGATGAAAAGTTGTGCTGAAATTCAACCTGGTTCCCAAAGCTACTTGCAGTTCTCTCCAAAATATCAAGGTAAAACTAGAACCTCTATCTAATATAATTAACTCTATAACTCCATGTAACCGTACTATCTTAGAGATATACAACTCGGCTAACTTCTACACAGTATAGGTCTTCTTCACAGATATAAAATGAGCTGATTTAGTCAATCTATCAACAATCACCCATATCGAGTTAAATCCACTCCGAGAATGGGGTAATCCCGTCATAAAATCCATAGTGGTCATGTCCCACTTCCATTTAAGAATGGGTAGTGACTGTAATAACCCATAAGGTTTCTGATGTTCTAGCTTCACCTTCTGACAAGTCATACATCTAGATACAAAGTTTTCTATGTCTTTCTTCATTCCACTCAATTAGTACATGCTCTTCAAGTCATGATACATCTTGGTTGCATTAGGATGCACACTATAAGGTGTATAATGTGCTTCTTCCATGATTTTCTTTTGTAGATCATCAACCTTTGGAACACACACTCTATTACCCATCCTCAATATACCTTCACCATCAATTTTAAACTCTTCAGTTGCACCCTATTGTATCTGTGTGAAAATCTTCTGTAATTTTGGGTCCTGCAACTGAGCTTCCTTCACTCTATCTAAATACACAAATCTAACTTTGAATTGTGCTAATAAACATCCAGATCTGTTGAACCACCACTGCAAACCTTGGTCAAATAACTAATCTATTTCTCTATATAAAGGTCTCTTCTACACACTTATATGAGCAAGACTCCCAGCTGATTTTCTACTCAAAGCATCTACTACCATATTTGCTTTTCCAGGATGATACAGAATTGAACAATCATAATCCTTCAACATCTCCAACCACCTAACCTTTCTCATATTCAGGTTACTCTGTTGAAATACATACTTCATGCTTTTGTGATCTGTATATATCTCATAAGGTACACCATACAGATAGTGTCTCCAGATTTTCAATGTAAATACCACTACTGCTAACTCTAGATCATGGGTAGGGTAATTCTTCTCATGACTCTTCAACTGTATAGAAGCATAAGCTACTGCACGCCCAATCTGCATTAGCACACACCCTAATCCCACTCGCGAAGCATCACAATACACAGCAAAACCATCAACTGCAGAAGGTGAAGTCAACACAAGTGTTGTTGTCAACATTTCCTTCAATTGTTGAAAACTGTTCTCACAAGCTTCATGCCACTCAAATCTGACATTCATTCTGAGTTAGCTTTGTCAATGTTGCTACAATCCGAGAAAATTCCTACACAAATCTTCAATAGTAACCTGCTAAACCCAGAAAACTTCTTATCTTAGTGACTGTAGTTGGTCTAGGCCAATCTAGCACTGCCTTTATCTTCTTTGGATCCACCTGTATACCTTTTTTAGACACCATGTGTCCCAAGAAAGCCACACTGTCAAGCCAGAATTCATACTTTGAGAATTTAGCATATAGCTGCTCTCTTTTCAAAGTCTCTAACACCAATCTTAGATGTTGTTCATGCTCCTCTGCACTCCTCGAATATACCAAAATATCATCAATAAAGACTATCACAAACTTGTCCAAAAATGGTCTGAATACCCTATCCATCAAGTCCATAAAGGCTGCTGGAGCATTAGTCAGCCCAAAGGACATCACTAAGAACTTATAGTGACCATATCTGCTACGGAATTCTATCTTAGGAATATCTACTTCCTTGATCCTCAACTGATGATATCTTGACCTTAAGTCAATCTTAGAAAAACACTAAGCACCCTGAAGCTGATCAATTCATGGCAAAGGATACTTGTTCTTGATCATCACTTTATTTGACTCTCTAGAATCAATACAGAGTCTGAGTGTACCATCCTTTTTCTTCATGAACAACACATGTGCGTCCCAAGGAGAAATACTGAGCCTAATGAAACTGTTATATAGGAACTTTGTAACTGCTCCTTAAGCTCCTTTAATTCTGCCAGAGCCATCCGATACGGAAGTATAGATATAGGAGCGGTTCTCGGAACCACATCAATGCAAAACTCTATCTCTCTATTAGGTGGTAACCGTAGCAACTCCTCTGGGAATACATCCAGATATTCACACACAATCAAAAATTCACTCATATCTTTGGCCTCTAATATCGTGTCTCTAACCACTGCTAAGAATCCCTGACATCCCCACCTGATCAACTTCTTGGAAGTAATTATAGAGGTTTTGAGGCATTTCACATTTCTCACCTCTGACTCTAAATTCTTCTTCACCAGGTATTCTGAATATTACTTCCTTTCTTCTATAATCCAAGGTAACATAATGTTGGGATAACTAATCCATTCCCATGATGGCATCAAAATCCATCACATCCAACAGTATCAATTCTGCCGTCATTTCTCTATCCTCGATCTTCACAGAGCACATTGGAAAAATAGTTTTAGTGACCAAGACTTCACTCAAGGGAGTGACCACTAACAATGGAGTCGACATCCTAGTTCCTCTACAGTTAACCCTCGATGCAAATGTAGGAGAAATAAAAGAATGGGTGGCACCAGGATCAAATAAGATAACAACATATGTACTGCATACTAAAATAGTACCTGCCACCACTGCATTTGAAGTATGTGCCTCCTGTGGTGTGAGAGTAAACACTCTAGCCTGACCCTCACTGGTCTGCTAAGAAGTAGAAGCTTGCCCTGAGCCTCTACCAGCTGCTCTACCACCAAATCTGCCTCTATTCCTTCCTCCAAAACCTCAGCCCTATTGGTCCATCATCTAATAACTGCCTGATATGGTCCACTCTGATATGATCTCCCTTGGAAAGGAGTAGGATACTAAGGTCATGGTTGAGGTAACGGTTGTGCTACACTAGATGCAGGGGAAGCAAGATGAAACTATGTCTGATTAGGGGAAGGATAAAATGGATAGTTCCTCATATAATGCCCTGGCTGCCACATATGTAACAGGCATTCGGGGCTAAATAGCATGGTCCCTAGTGGACCCTTTCACAGTTCTAACATACATTGGAACCAGAATTAGTACTACTACCCAGCACTACTATATCCAGAACTCAGTCTACTACTGCCACTACCAGCTCTGAGAAAAGGACTACCTTTACCTTCACAGCCATGCGTGCCTCTACCCTGATTACAGTATACATAATGAAGCTGATTTGATGGAAAAGACTGACCTCTTCCCGATCCCATCTGAAAAGTCATCTACTGCTGCTATGTACTTATGTTGACCTACCCACTACTCTGACCACTGCTTTGGCCTCCCATTCTGGAACTACCAGCACCAAAAGATCCAGTCACAGTATGATGCCTCATAAGCTTTTGTTCTATCGCCACTGCCTCAACATAAATGGAATCAATGGCATGACCATGAGTCCTCATACTAACATATTTTGGACCCAAACCAAAGACATACATCTAGACCAGCTCATTCTCATCCTCTACCAAAGGACCAGCAAATCTCATCAACCTGTCGAATATATTCGTGTAACTCTCAACAGATTTATTCCCTTCCTTGGAGAACTGTGTAAGTGCCAATCTGTTGTTCAGTCGAACTGTGGGTGGAAGATAGTGCTATTGAAATCTCATTTCAAACTCCTTCCAGGTAATAATATCCATGACTGGCCTAATAGCAGAAATAAACCAGTCCATATCCACTCTCTCCAAATAATTTTCCACCATCTGCAACCTCTGTGCATTGTTATCTGCCATCCTAACCCGGCTTCATATCATATTCAAAAAGTCGAGTTCATTTCCAATACCATCAAAAGGAACTCTGAAAGACCTAGTAAATATATTGTTAGCCTCTAGATCTAACATCTGACAGGGCAGTTGCAATGCCTGCGTAATACCCTGAGCCATAGCTTTAATAACATTAGGATCTAGATTCACAGTGTCTTGTTGCTGCTACCTAGGTTGATCTTCCTATTCCTGCTCACCCTGGGCGAATTGGCTCCTCGTCTAAGCCCTAGGTCTGCCTCTTCAATGAGGTTGTTCGAGTTCTTCCAGTTTAGGAGGAACTTCACCCTGCTGTGATCCAGCGTCATCCTCCTGGTTGTTCAATGGTTATCATACAGCTCTACATCGTCTAGGCATACTAAAATAAAACACGTATACTTTAACAACAACATAAATTCTAAACGGAACGCTGAAATCTAAAAATAAGGGAGACTTGACGAGGATAAATACAAATCCTATGCTGCAGTAGTTTCAAGAAAGATTGAGACACTTTACAAAATTCATATTATATATAAATAAAACCATTAGCTCTGATACCAACTTTGTCACGACAATAACTCAGGTTACATGACCGTCGCTAGGAAACGGTAAAGCTATATGCTACCGGAACCCGTAGCAAGCCTGAGATCTATTATACTGACCATTACAATCAAAATATACCAATCTAAATATATATAAAACTCTATAAAATATAAATATCAACTCAATCTCTATATAATATAATATCTTGCATATCGATCTGGAATCTCACACATCACACCACTCATAATATATCTGTTTTCATATTCATTATTAAACATTATAATATTTGTATAATAAGTATTGACAGGCAACATTTTTATTCAAACCTAAACAAGAAGTTATTACTGCAGCTCTAGATGGAAACCACTTAAATAAAGAAAATAAAAATATACGTAAAGTTGTCATTGAAGTAGGAATCCGGCTCAAAGACTCAACGTAAGAGATCTGAAAGAAATCTGAAAAAAAAATGGGTTGAAGGGAGTCAGACCTCACTGACTGAATCAATCGCATATTTATGAAATCCAACCTAATCCGCAAGCAGTCACACATTATATTTTTATATAATATTACATATACTTACAGTCATACTCATGTATACACATACAAATCAAACAGGGATGAACACCTAACAACCTCTACCCCGCATGCAGCATGTAGCCTCTTAATCTCTCTAGGTCCACACGTTTCTCTAATTACTAAATAATCATCTGGGGCCCAAGACAATCCTCATCGAGCACACCTAGATAGATATATATTTATTTAATAATTTCATATTTATGATATTGCTCGTAGAATACATGTTATTATTTTATATATTAATATTTATATTTTTTATTATTGATAATTATTATATTTATTAAATAAATATATATCTATTTTGGCTTTGGTCTAGCTAACTGGAGGCTTCCTTGTGTGCTTGAAGCTGGAAATAGACTCCTGGGTATGTTATGACGCCTTCTGGGCTGTTTGGGTGGCCAAACGGCCTCCTCAGGTGATGGCGCATGGGTGTGCGATGGCTGTGGCCCCCACCTCAAAAAAAACCCCAAAATATTTTTAAAAAATACTATAAATTATTTTGAGCAACTTTAATGAAGGACTAATGGCAAATAATGTGTAGATTTTAAATTAAAAATCCTGGAAGTAGATTAGCGGTATATGGAAGTTCTAGAAATATATGTTAGGCGTTTAATTTATTTATTCAGACATTGATTATGTTATGAGCATGTAAAATAAGTGATAATTAACTTGATTCAGGTTCGGATAGATACATTGAATAATTGGGTTAATTAATTGTATAATAGGACTGTATAGACCGTATAACTGAATAATGGACTTACGGACTATTAAGGACTATTATGGACTTTAAATAAGTATATATCGATAGATAAAATAGTGTGATAAGTTTAATGTAAATAAATATATGTATGTTATCCATTTAGTACTGTGATGGTAGTGTTTGGTAAATCCGAGTATACTTGGCAGGCCCGGTATGTCGAACGATTATAGAAGTATTGTTTTTATGTAGGATGGGCTCCACTTCGGTGGAGAGATGTCCATTTTATAGGGGAGGGTCCACTAAAATTTTGATAGAACTTTCTCGTAAAACGTGATATCAGGTTAAACGGATAAAATAATATAATGCGTTATAGTTATAGGTTGATATAAAAGTTATGATCTTTAAATAGAAATCTAGTGTTCAATAGGAGTTAGGATATGTGCATTAATCTAAATTATATTCTTTTATGTATTCCATAGAGAGTAGAAGAGCTAGAGACAGAGCTGGTAGCTCCGAAGCGCACGAAGGCGCACACTTGACTTGTGAGTAAATTGCATATTTATGATTTGCTTTTATATTACTTTCATTTTATGTTATTATAATTATTATCATAATCATCTAGCATCACATACATATTTTATATATATTAGTTATTATATAATTATATATAATTGTGCATCATAGTTAATATAGATATATGTACATATTCTCTCAAAAAAAGATATATGTACATATACTTGCTGCTATGAATATTGTGGATATATGTTATTCTGCGATTATGTTGTGTGATGGACGGAGGATGGTTGTGGAACGAGCTACCTGGTAGGTGTCACCAGGCTGTTTGCACATAAGAGTCAGGTATGTCTGGATAAATTGATGATAAGGACAGGGCTTGCTTGGTTGTGGATCTCGGGCGCCAATCCTGTATTGTTCTGTTATAACTATGGCTTGCTTGGTTGTGGATCTTGAGCGACAGTTATAATAGATGTCTAGGGCTTGCTCGATTGTGGATCTCAAGCGCAAAATGAATATTTTGGATTAAGAGAGACCATTTGGAATTAAGAGAAATTGAATTACTATTAGGGTTTAGAGGTTAACTAGGAGTTCTACTTCAGTCCTCCTCCTTGTATGCTTTAATTATTGCATTCATTAGTGTGACCGTGTGTGTGTGTGTATTATATATTATTGTATGACTGCTTGTGGATTAGGTTGCATTTCATAAATATGCTATTAGCTCACTTAGTGATGTCTGACTCTCCTTAAATTAATTTTTTTAGGATTCTTTTCAGACCTCTGTCAGATCTTTACGATGGTCTCCTTCTTCACCGGTAATTTTGAGTACGTTTTAAGTAACAAACTTCGGATGTATTTAATATAAAAGCTGCAGTAGTAGCCTGTTGTATTAGAATGATAAATGTGTGATTATATCGGATATGTATTTTGATATTGTTATGATGATGCTACTTATGGATGAGATCGGTTTATGTTTTGGATGATTATAGCCCTGTAAGGCTCCAGCTGGTTATGCTGGTTGCGTTATGATTATATGATATTATTATTATGGATTATTAATGCTTGTTATTAACATGTTTATATGTATTCTTATGGAACTAGAATATGTATTCTAGTATGTTATGTCTGTAAGTGATGATTATTAGGTGTTAGGCTAGCCATGGGTTCCGGTAGCATATAGCTTTCCCGTTCCCTGGAGTCGGTCACGTAACCCGGGTTTGGGTCGTAACAAAGTTGGTAACAGAGCTTATGGTTTTATTATATGCATATTCTACTTCTTTAGAGTGTCAAAGTCTTTCTTGAAACTACTGCAGCATAGGATTCCTTACTTATTTTTGTTAAGTCTTCCTTGTTTCTAGAATTCAGCGTACCGTTAGGGCTTTTATTTATTGTTAAAGTTTACCTGTTTATTTTCAAAATGCTGCCTAGACGATGATGTAAGAATGTACAGTAGCCAGAGGATGATTAGGAGGATGATGCTGGTTCATAGTAGGGGAAATTCCTCACAAGGAAAAAGAACCTGAGTAGCCTAAATGTAGAGGTAGGCCGAGAAATCAGAGGTGGCACCAACGCGCTCAGGGTGGACAAGAACAGCCACCACCATAAGGTTTTGTACATATTGATTAGGCTACTATGGAGGCTATGGCTAGGGGAATAGCCCAAGCTTTTTAGCAACCAAGACAAGTTTCTGATATTGAAGCAAATGCTAGATCCTTCAAGGTGCCTTTTAATGGGTCAGGGGACCCCCTAGATTTTTTGAATGTGATCAGGAACCGAGTGTCTTTTGCCTCTAATGACTTACAAAGGGTGCATATGTTGGAGACGTGCATAAAGCGGGAAGCTCTAGATTGGTTTGTAGCTGCTATCAAACTGATTATAGATACCATTACATGGGAGGAGTTTGAGAGTATGTTTCAACAACATTATATGCACTTGGCATACCAGATGCAGAATAGGGTTCAATTGATAACTATCTCCAGGAGGGGAAATGAGACAGTTTCTGAATACACTAACATATTCAGGAGATTGTTGAGGTTTACGAGCCCTATGGTTCAGGATGAGGAACAAATGGTACACCTATATATTGCTGGTTTGGGGCCAGCATATGCTAGTATGAGGACTAAGGGGCAGAGTCTAGACTCTATTTATGTTGAAACAGTGTCTATAAAGGAGAGACTTTAAAGGCACCGTGTAGTGCCAGGATCTTATGGTGCTAGTAGTTCCCGATCTGGTGGACAGACCAGTGAACATGTTAGAGGACAGTATAGTATAGGTATGCAGCAGTTATAGGGGGCCATTCAGATTGGTTCTGGTGAACAGATGGAATCTAGGGAAGGTCAGGCTAGATCATCCTAGAGAGTTCAGTATGCTCCCTGCATTCATAACAGAGGCAGGCATGGCCATGGGCGTAAGGGCAGTTCATTCTATAGAGTAGGGAGTGGTAGTAGTGGATAAAATGCCAGTTATAGCAATGTTAGTTATAGCAATTCTAGCTCTGGCGCAAGTTCTTGCCACAATTATGGTAGAATCCATCAGGGACCATGTCATCTAGGTTAGAATGTATGCTATAGGTGTGGATAGCTAGGACATTATGTGAGGAATTATCCATTTTACCCTTCCCCTTATCAGACACAGTTTCATTTAGCTTCTTCAGCATCTAGTGTGGCTCAACCGCCATCACAGCCATGTCCTTAGTATCCTGCTCCTTTTTAGGGAGGACCTTACCAGGCAGGCCCTTCTCAGGGCAGATTTCAAATGACAGGCCAGCAGGGCTGAGGATTTAGGGGTAGGAATGGAGGCATGTTTGGTGGTAGAGCAGGTGGTAGATGAGGTAAGGGTTTACTCTCACACCACAGGATACACAGACTTCGAATGTAGTTGTTGCAGGTACTATCTCGGTATGTCATGCTGATGCTTTTGTCTTGTTTGATCCTGGTGCAACACATTCCTTTATTGCTCCTACTTTTGCATCGAGAGCTGGGGTATAGAGGGACTAGGATGCTAGCTCCATTAGTAGTGGCCACTCCTTTGAGTGAAGCTCTGGTCACTGGCATTATTTTTTCATTATGCCCTGTAAGAATTGAAGACACAGAAATGATAGCAGATTTGGTATTGTTAGAAATGATGGATTTTGATGTAAACCTGGGAATGGATTAGTTATCCTAGCATTATGCTGCCTTGGATTGCAGAACGAAGGAAGTGATATTTAGAATGCCTGGAGATGAAGAGTTTAGATTTAGAGGTGAGTAGTGTGAAATGCCTCAGAATTTGATTTCTATAATTACAACTAGAAAATTACTTAGGCAGGGATATCAGGTATTTATGGCAGTAGTCAGAGATATGACACTAGAAGCGGATGATGTGAATGAAGTGCTAGTGGCATGTGAGTATCCAGATGTGTTCCCAAAAGAGTTGTCAGGATTGTCGCCTAACAGGGAGATTGAATTCTGCATTTATGTGGTTCCTGGATTCGCTCCCATTTCTATACCTCCGTATAAGATGGCCCCAGCTGAGTTGAAGGAGCTGAAAAAGTAATTACATGAGTTACTTGATAAGGGTTTCATAAGGCCCAATACTTCTCCCTGTGGTGTACCTATTTTGTTTGTGAAGAAGAAAGATGGCACATTCTGACTTTGTATTGATTAAAGAGAGGTGAACAAGGTGACAATCAAGAACAAGTATTCACTTCCCCGGATTGATGATTTGTTTAACCAGTTGTAAGGTGCATAGTGCTTTTCTAAGATTGATCTAAGATCGGGATATCATCAGTTGAGAATTAGAGGAGAAGATGTACCAAAGACTGCATTAAGCACCAGATATGGTCACTATGAATTTTTGGCCTTACGGTTGACTAATGCTCCAGTAGCTTTTATGGACTTGATGAATAGAGTGTTTAGACCATTGTTGGATTGGTTTGAAATAGTTTTCATTGATGATATCCTGGTGTATTCAAGAAGTGTGGAAGAACATGAGCAACATTTGAGGATCGTGTTGGAGACTTTGAGAAGGGAACATTTGTATGCCAAATTCTCAAAATGTGAATTTTGGCTAGACTGTGTGACTTTCTTGGGGCATTTAGTGTCCAAAAAAGGAATCTAGGTTGATCCAAAGAAGGTTGAAGCTGTATTGGATTAGCCTAGACCGACCACAGTCATAGAGAACAAAAGTTTTCTGGGTTTGGCAGGTTAATATTGGAGATTTGTGTAAGACTTTTCTCAGATAGCAGCACCATTTACAAGGCTAACTGAGAAGAATGTCAAATTTGAATAGGATGAAGCTTGTGAGAATAGCTTTCAGTTATTAAAGGAAAGGTTGACTACAGCACGTGTGTTGACCTTGCCTTCTGGGACTGATTGCTTTATTGTGCACTGTGATGCTTCAAAAGTGGGTTTAGGGTGTATGTTGATGCAGAATGGGTGTGTAGTAGCCTATGCTTCTAGACAGTTGAAGAACCATGAGAGGAATTACCCTACCCACAATCTAGAATTAGCAGCTATTGTGTTTGCACTGAAAATTTGGAGGCATTATCTGTATGGTGTACCCTGTGAGATATATACTGATCATAAAAGCCTGAAGCATATATTTCAACAAAATAACTTGAATATGAGGAAGACCAGATGGTTGGAGCTATTAAAGGATTATGATTGTTCAATCATGTATCACCCTGGTAAAGTGAATGTTGTGGCAGATGCTTTAAGCAAGAAATCAGCTGGAAGTCTTGCTCATATCAGTGTAGCAAGAAGACCTCTGTATAGGGAGATTGATCAACTGTTTGATCAAGGTTTGCAATGGTAGGTGAATAGATCTAGATGTTTGATAGCACAGTTCAGAGTAAGATCTGTGTTTCTGGATAGGGTGAAGGCAGCTCAGTCACAGGATCCGGAGTTACAGAAGATTCTCTACCAAGTGCAATAAGGTACAACTGAAGAGTTAAGGTTTGATGGTGAAGGCATTTTGAGGTTGGGCACTAGGGTGTGTGTACTTAAGGTTGATAACCTATAGAGGAGATTATGGAAGAACCTCACCATACACCTTATAGTGTTCATCCTGGTGCTACTAAAATGTACCATGATTTTAAAAGCATGTATTGGTGGACTGGAATGAAAAAGGATAAAGCAGAGTTTGTGTCCAGATGCATAACACGCCAGAAAGTGAACTTAGAGCACTAGAGACCCTATGGATTGTTACAGCCACTAACTATCCCTAGTGGAAGTGGGATATGATCACTATGGACTTTGTAATCGGGTTACCCCGTACCCAGAGTGGGTTTGACTCAATCTGCGTAATTGTTGATAGATTGACTAAGTCAGCTTACTTTATACCTGTAAAGAACAAATATACCGCGCAGAAGCTAGTTGAATTATATATTTCTGAAATAGTACGTCTACATGGGGTTTTAGAGTCCATTGTGTCAGATAGAGATTCTAGTTTCACCTCAATGTTCTGGAGAGAGCTATAGTCAGCTTTGGGAACCATATTGGATTTCAGCACAGTTTTTCATCCTCAAACAGATGGGCAGTCTGAGAGAACCATACAGACTTTGGAAGACATACTGCGGATGTGTGCTATGGACTTTGGTGGTTATTAAGATTTGAATATTCCATTGATTGAGTTTGCTTATAATAACAGCTATCATGCCAACATTGAAATGGCACCATTTGAAGCATTGTATGGGAGGAAGTGCAGATCCTCGTTGTGTTGGGATATTTAAGAGAGACAACTTTCTAGACCTGAATTGGTTCATATCACTTCTGAAAGGGTTCCTTTAATACAATAGAGATTAAAGGCAGCTTTTAGCCTACAAAAGAGTCATGTAAATCTAAAAAGGAAGGATGTTTCTTTTGATGTTGG
>CANYLF013331795.1:0-15369 GCA_948193215.1 Bocquillonia castaneifolia
AAATAATAAATGACAGTTGTTAATCGCGAGAAAAGAGGAGACGTGTCCCGTCATAAATGGAGAAATAACTGACAGATGAAAGGGCGCCAGAAATTTGAAAAGATAAAAAATATATATAAATAGCAAAAAATTTTCGTAAAAGTTCAAAATTCAAAACTCCCCATGGCATGGGAGGGAAATTCTTTAAGCCGCTCGATTTTCACATTTTTAAAGCTGGCCAACATGGATAAGTAGTTCAGTGGATACATAAAGTAAGCGGATTCATATATTGCCTTCAAAATTGAGCCGCTTAACTTAAATTTTATACAGCCGCTCCTAATTAGTTCGGATAAAAAAAAATCCAAACCGATGCTTACAAAACAACAAAGACGTCATAAATACCTTTCCATACTCATTGGGGGGGGGGGTGGAGTACTAATAGAGTACTGGATATTAGGCCATGTAACAGAAAAATGACATCTTTCTAGAACACCAATGAATGGGGGACTGGGGGATCAAGGGGACACTTGTAAGAAATCTAGCAAATGCTCCCAAAACCCTAGATTCCTTGAACATACTATATAAAGAATAGTACAAGGATATGTAAGGTAATTTCAATTCTTCTAAAACCCTAAACCATTCTATTCTCTATTTCTGGTACTATTCACTGACTTAAGCATCGGAGTACGAACGGGATCTCCCAGTCCCGATGTATTCTAACCTGTTATTTATGTTGCAGAGACCCACTGGACAACACTTGAGACCCGCGAGTCCGGCATTGAGACCGGAAGTAGTGAGTAGATACCCACATGGATAACCCAAATCCATCATCTCTTATTTTCACTCTTATTAGCACTCGCTGAATCTTTAACCAGACGTATTAACTATCTTACCAGGAATGTAATTGTAATATATTTTTCTAAAAGAATTAGAAGGTTTGTGCCTTTTTCTTTTAGAAACCATGTATCGGTTTTGACTAAATTGGATTTGAATTTAATAGAACTACACATGCGGTAAAGCTTTTTCTGTCTAGTTTTAAGACAATTTAAAATCTCGATTAAAGTAGAATCCAATTCCACTTGGTTGATTTATGTGTTTAATAATTTTCCAATAATTTTATACTTTACTTTTAAATCATCCAATGGTAATCCAATTAAAACCGAACTGTGTGCTCTTAATTATGATGACATTGCCAGACCTTTTTTGTTAGGTTAGTACATCACATTAAATAAAGGTAGTAGTAATTCTCTACCTTCATGATTGAGCTTGAGCTTGTGTTTCAATATCTAAGAAGATTCCTAATCAAATGATTCTTGCCATTTCAATCTTCTGTAAGTTTATGGTACAACGAGTAATTCTCTTTTCCTGTTTTTCCGTCTCTTTTAGACATTTCTAAGCACTTGCTGATTTTTTTTTTCAGGTTTAAGGCCTATATTATTCAAATTATATATGATCATGCCATTCCAAAAGCAATCCCCTTCCTATGAGGAATTTGCATCCGTTTACTCCAAAGTTTCACGAATTTGGTGGCACAATATCTTGTAAAGATAAGGATATTAACATTAATGATAACATCTTAAGTATGATATGTTTATGCATATTATTGGTGGTCCTATTATTAATACTAAAAATTAAACAAAAAAATGGAAAAGATAATAAGTAGAAAATTCACGTGATTAAACTAAAAGGACATGAATGACACTTTAGTAAAAGTAGTACAAAAGAACTCTGAAATCTGAACTAAGTACTCTCCACCTCATGTTTTTCCTTTCACTGATATATTTTGTCTCATTTTCTCTCTCACCCACTCCCTCTTTCTCCTGCTTATGTGGAAATTGAAACTTCTTTAATCATGCTCTTTTATCTTCTTCAGCGACATCAATAGTCTTTCTGCTGTATGACTTGCTAATTATATAATTAATCATCCATATCTTGTAAAATTATGAACTTTCTTGTATAAGATTAATGCTTATAGCTCAATTGAGTAACATTTTTTTATAATTCAAAAAGAATATCTTATCTTATGAAAAGATAACAAAATACTATTAATATATAGTTTTCTCATCTAAAAAATTATAATTTTTCATAATCACCTTTATTAAGTTATTAAAACTTATATTTGTTTCAATTGAGCTACCGATCATTTTCCTTCTATAGTCTATAGAATATTTAACGTATTAAATTTATATTACATGTTCATCCAAGTAAATTCAAACCTATATCCAATTCTTGATGTACCCCATTACATTGACAATTTCATTTCACTTTGATAGCTTCCTAAACTAAACGATAGATGGGTAATTACGAAAGGAATCCATGAATGGAAAGTTCATAATCTTAGTGCGCAGAATGGTTCACAGCATAAATGACATGAATTGTTCATGATAAAAAGAAAAAAGAAAAAAGAAAAGAAAAGGTTATCTTATACTTTACGTGCTAAATTAAGACCAAATATTTGCTAATAAATTTCACATTCAAGATTTAATGCAATGGAGAGGTAACAAACATATAATGATTAAAAAAGTTAAAACAAACACTTAAAAGAACATGTAATAATATGTAATCAAATGGTATTAGAAAATGGCAAGAACAATCTTTACTCGTACTGATTAATTAGCAGTGGCAAACCGATGGTGATGGTGATGATGGAATTGATGAATAGCAGCAGTAGCAGAGGCTGCTGCAGTAGTAGTAGTAGTAGAAGCATGAAATGGTCGCCAAGCAGAAGCAGTAAGCAAGCAAAGATCTTTCCAGCCAAGCTTTAAAGTCCCATTATCCTCAACTAAAGTATACCCATCACAGGGAAACATTCCGAGAAGCAAAGTAGCCTGAGTGGCAGCATTTCCGGAGAGAGAAATTCCCTTAAAACCCGATTGCCGGAGCTTCTCTCTCCAGTTATGAAACTTCACTTCTCCGCTTCTCGAAGGGCCGCCAACGGCAAGTACATTGCGTATCTCTCTAGACAGCAATTGCTGCTCCACCACATGTCTCTCCTCGCTCTCCTCGCCGTAGCTAGCACCCAGTGAATCGAATAGCGCTGAGTAGTAGTGTATAGCCTCTACGAACCTGCCTAGAAAAGAGCCCGCATGGCTCAGGTCTTGCTCCACCACTGTCACCACTTTTGGTGCCAACCTAAAAAATACAGGAAACACCCATTAATGAGGTTGTAATTGTGGGTTAGAGAAGGCAACTGTTTGATTAGTTTGTCGTTTAATTATCATTAATAAAGCATGCAAAAACTCATCGAACAAAAAAGGTCGCAAACTTTCAAACACGGGTACAGTAAAAAAATCATGACATTAAAGAAAAAGAGAAAATGGAAGTTGAAAAAGGAAGGGAACTATAAAAAATAATTAACAGCATCAGTAAAAAGAAAAGATTTTCTCATGGGATCTTGTGATCATATTCATATATATAGGGATTGAGTAAGCATTTTAAAGATTAAAAACAAAATACTAAAAGAGAAGAAAAACAAGAAAAAGAGAAAAGTTTTTATTTTATTTTATTTTATTTTACCTTTGCAGTAACCAGAGAGTATTGGAATCGGAACCAGTAACATCATAAAGAGAGTGTTGTAACCAGTGAACAGCAACAGCTTCCCTCTTGCTAACATTTAATCTATCTGGGTCCAAGTTTCCAACTTTATCAGCCACCGGAAAGAACTCAAAAGGGAGGCCCAGTTTCTGTGCAAAATCTGACAGTCGTTTACCTGTTGCCTCAAGAGCTTCAATGGAGTTACCCAAACCTGTTAACCTCACATAAGGTGGTCCACCTGGTCTAGATGCCAATATATGAAACAGACCTGGCCACTGCAATCCTTGCATTATGTCTAGATCTATTATATGCACTCTGTCTTCTCTTTCGAATGCTTCTTGTATTGCTTGATTTGCTGTGAAGTGTGAGAACTTTACGAATGGACTTATTCCGTTGAATACTTGAAACGCTGATGCCATTTTTTGGGTGTGATTTAGAGGCATTGATGGCAGTGTTGCGTATATTCCTAAGCATGAATTCACCAGCCTTGCTGACATTGCTTCTGAGAAATATGCTGCTACTCGCTGAGCTGAGGTTCCGTATGGTGTTGAGAGCTCTGATATTTCGAGTAGCATTTTATTTGCGTCTTCGAAATTGTCTGCTGAAACTGCCTCTGCGCATTGGAGAAGTAAGGTTAGCAAGTGCAGGCCTTCTTCGTCTCTCTTTTGCTGTCTTTGTTCTTCTTTTTTCTCTCTTGCGCTTGTTCCTCCACCACCGGCGGCGGCGGGTGCTGAGGTTGGTGATGGTGTTACTGCTTGTTGTTCTGTTTCTGCTGATGAAGATTTTTCCTGTACTTGTTGCTGCTGCTGCTGCAACTGCGGTGGTGTAATTGAAGTAGAAGAAGGGCTGCCGCCACCGCCGCCTTGTTGCGGTTGTTGTTGCTGATCATGAATATGAACTTGGTGGTGGTGGTGTTGTAGTTGTTGGTTGCTGCCGCTGTTGTTCCCTTGGCAAATCAAAGGAGGCGTCGACCCCCAGCTGGTCGGGTATTGATTAACGACATGCGGTGGAGCAGTAACTACAGACAGAGCCGCAGTAGAATCCGGTAAAGATATTGGAAAAGCAGTAACATTTTCGAGATTTAAAGACAACCCAGAAGAGCCCTGCCCTTGATGATTATTAGTATTGCTAGTGGTATTATTATTAGCAAAATCCCGTTGCTGCAAAGGCAAAGCCGCAGCATCTTTCCTTCTCCTATCAACAGCAGGAGGATAATTGGGCAAAGGCGGCTCAGCCAAAGAACGGAGTCTATACTCCAAAAGAGAAGCAAGACTTGGATTACAAGGGAAAATAATCTCACGAACATTTTGAATAAGTTGAGGAATGGAAACATTAGTAGAACTGTGGATAAGGTCTTTGATAATACCATCTATCCAAGCAGTAGCAGCAGAGGCATCTTCCATTGAAGGAGGGCCACTGCTGTTGTTGTTATTAATGACCACAGGAGTTACTGAAGAGTTTCGGTTTCTGATTTCTCTCTCAGAAGGGAACAAAGGAAGACCAGAGAAGCCGCAAATTGCAGGGGTTGGGTTTGGGTTATGAAGAGATGAAAGGGTGTCATTGCAAGTTGAAGAAGAAAAGTTGTTTGTTCCTGTAGAGGATAAAAACCCACACAAAGATACAGACACAGACCCCCCTCCACCTGACGTCATAGTTGTCATGTTTGTGGAAGAAGGTAACATTGTAGTAGTCATACTCGTAGTGGAGTAGTTGAGCAATGGATAAGGGTTCGGGTTCGGGTTTGGGCTTGGGTTTTGACCATTATTAGTATTATTATTATTATTATTATTATTATTATTATTAGGGTTAATAATTATATTTGCCAAAGAATTATCATCTGTTGCTGCTGCAACTTGAAAACCATTATTATTGCTACTACTAACCACCTTACGATAACACCTCTGGTTTTGGGTTGCTGTTGTTGTTGGTGCTTGGACTTCCATCATCTCACATGCCATTCTTTTCCTCACCATTTTTGATACTTTTGCTTTGCTGCTGCTATTACTATTAATATTCTTATTACTATTGGAGCCACAAGTTAAAGGGCTGTTGCTGTTGCTTTTGCTATTGCTGCTATTGATGGTGGTTGCATGATTAGTATCGGTGCTACCATTTTCAAGAAACAATGATCCAGAAGTAGCAGCCATGAAAATGGGTACAAGGAGAAGCAACTTTTTGACAATTCAGCTTCATAGTGAAGAAAAAAGGAGGAATTGGGTGCTAATGATATATTAAAAAAGGAAGAAGAAGATGAAGAAGAAGAGAAGAGCATATCCAAAGCAGATAACGGTGTAAGGATTCAGACAGAGAAAGCTTCGGGATTCTTTTCTTGATTTTCTTTCTTTCTTTTTTTTCTTTTTTATCACTTTCTATCTCTCTCACTCAACACGACCTCCCATGAATCTTTCTTTATATATATATATATAAATATACACTAATATTTTAACACACAAAAACAACTAAAAAACCATATATAGCATAGAGTCATGGCTTTTGGATGCATCTGAATCCTTCTTCACAAACCCGAGAAAAAAAGAAATTAAAAAAATTTAAAGAAGAGAAGGTAGTGGTGGAGGTGGTGGTGGTATAGTAGTAGCAGCAGAAGTTAGAGGTTTTGCTGGTGGCTGTTAGCTGTGCGTCTTTTATGTATGGAAGAAGAAAAGTATGGTAATTTGTTAAATTAAATATGGCAAATCAAATGCTTTTAATAAGCTATGAAGAGAGAGAACTTAAAAAGAAAAGAAAGAGAGAAGATAATGATGGGCTGGCAAAAGCATAAATAACCATGAAAGCTGAGAGGGAAGGTGGTGCAGAAGAATTAAATGGAATGGTAGTAGTAGTAGTTGTAGTGTGAGTAGTAGAAGCAGGAAGTGTTTTTTTTTTGAGATGGTGATGGCTTTACATTAGGTGTCGTTGCTTGTTTGACTTCTTCATACAACAGTCATTGCCATATGATCTTCTTTTCTGTCAGTTTTATATATATACACACACTTGTTTCTTATTATATCTGTATATATTTTCTACTCAAATTAATGTTTATTCTAAGTTCTGGTTAGAAAAAAAATTATATTAAGTCAAGCAATTATCCTAAAAATACACATTAATTTACATATGAGATGGTTATTAGTTAATATATATATAATTTCTTAAATTTAAGTGAAACTATATATATGTATTGACTTTTTATTTGACCTAATAAAATCATTCACTATAAATTTCACCTTATAACAAACTCTTAAAATGATCCTACTTTATTCATCAGGTTTAAGTTACTTTATTTTCTTAATGTTTAATTTCTGACTTTGTTAAATTTAATTTTCAAGCTTCTTGATTTTGGTTTTTGTTAATTCAATATCTTTTAGTCTTGTGTTTCGAAAATTTATTAGAGATGACAGTTTTCTTTATTTCCGGATTCTTTTTCTATACACATTTGATGTTGAATGCATTTTCTATGGTTTAATCTAATTTTTTTCTTAGGTTCTGTTCTTTTTGCATGAATTTAAATTCTTAGGAATTTCAACATAAAAAATCAAAATTTTAAATATTTTATTTCTTAAGTTTAAAATTTTATTTAGAAACCTAAATATTTAGGGTTCAAAAACCAAATTTAAATGTTTACATAATTTAAATCTCTTGTACAAAATTAATTAAAAACTAATAAAAAATTTTAAATTCTCATGAATTTTAATTTCCACACTATTTTCTCATGAAAAGAAAAGAACAGAACTGAAGGAAATCTCATGTTACTCATTATTTACTTCTATCATTAACTTTATCATACCATAATTTGCATAACTTTATGATACATACCTTAGTACCACTGATGTGAATTTTTCTTTTCTTATCATTTTTTCTCCAACACATGAAAAATACTTATTCAATTGCATATTTACAAAATAAAAGCTTTAAATTAGTGGCTTATATATGGTGGATGTCTAAATTACTTGAAATTTTTGTTTGTTACATATATAGAATACTAATTAACCAAATACTATTCAATATATCATTCAGAGGGAGATTTTGAGTTTAGAAACACCAAAGAGAAAAAGTTAATTTAAGTATATAATAATGACAATATCAAAGAAGCCGCAATCTTCCAACAAGAAAGTGTTAAATGAAAATGGCAATATACTTAATGCCACGAGCTAATAGAATTTGCATTGTACCTTATTATCATTATTTGCGGCTTAAGTTGGATTAGTGAGAACTCAAGTCACTCTTTCTATACAGTGGTTTTCTCAAATTAAATATAATTAATTGCCTCAAATCTATCTCTATCCATCTTGCTCTTTTCCTCTTTCTTTTTTTTTTTTTTTTTGGAATAGATAGTGAATAATTAACAAGAAATAATTAGAATTTAGGAACCACGACAAGTAGGATTGTTCTAGTTATATCCCTCTCGTAGTATTTACATTTGAAAGTTTATAATTGGAAGATTATATTTGTTGGATATAAATTAAAAACTCCTTCTTAATCTTGTTAAATGATGCTAATAGTGAAAACATAACTATATATGCCAAAATATACAAAATACTTGTACATGAGATACTAATTAAATACTTACAGTTGTGGTAAATAATGCTAATAGTATTCTAAAATAATCAAGGACCAATTTTAGTTAAAACTTGAAGTTTTTTTTTTTTTTTTGATAAATAATAGTTGTCTCAAATGGTAGTTCAAGACCTTTAGTTCAGACTAAAGACATGATAAGAGAGTCAGCATCTAACTTTTCATGTTCTTAAGAACTATTTTGTCATCTCTCCCAAGGCGAGGCTCGAACTCGAATCTCTACCCTTGATTAGAAGACATTTTGTAGTCTATATCAACCTTCACATATAGTTAAAACTTAAAGTCGATACTAAAGCATGCCCCTTTCTCTATTTATCATATATAAATCATTTTGAAATATATATTAAAAATGCAATTGTTTTCACTTCTTTAAACAGCAAAAAAAAAAAAAATGAAACTAAATGGAATCTATAAGAGGATGCAATTTTTGTGTTATATATTTTGCGAACTCTCTTTTTGCAACTATATTGAATGTTACTATGCGAGCTATTTTCTGCGATAAAATATTCGTAGAGTTGTAATTAATTTGAGATGTCGACTAAATATGATCATAACATTTTTACTTTTTTTATAAATATAACATTTTTACTTATAATTAATGTCGCAAGAAACCATATGGTGATAACACATGATTGATGAATGGTGTGTGTGCAAATGAACAAAATTATAAATGAAAAACTCATTTTTAGGCTGCTTAGCTTTTAACTTTTATGTTTTCTTCCGCTAAAAAATCCTTAAAAGTATTTTTTTTTAAAGAATCTTTAAACTATCATTTTTTATAGCATTTAGTCTCTTTACTTATTTTTAAAGATATTTTATCTTTACATAAAACATTATTTTGAAGTATTTTTTTACTTAAATTTTATAAAAATTAACATCAATATAAAAAAACCTTCAAAAAAAAACATCAATATAAAAAACTGAAGGGATTCTTTAAACAACAAATAAACTAGAAGGATTAACTGAAAAACATAAAAATTTAGAGATCTAAAAATGAGTTTTACCAATCATAAATAAGAAAATATATAATATAGCATATGGTTCTATTTTTAAACAAAATGTAAAGATAAAACATGGGTGGGAAGATATTCGAAGCGTAATTGAAGTAGAGTGATATGTATTTGACTGTGAACATCGCTTTCAGAAATCAATGTCCTAGATGTGTAGATGTACGTTTTCATTATAAAATTTTGCATATGTAAACATCTCTTCCCAATTTCGAGACTGTCTTTTTATTGTTTTTTTGGTTAATAGTAAATTAGCAGTATATACCAATTTACTAAACCAGAATAAAAATTAAAAAAAACGGTTATAGAATTAGTATATGGTGTTTCATAGATCAAGCATTATTGTAAGTAAATATGTTTCGTGCTTTGGAATCAAACTAGAATCTAAATCGAACTAGTAGTTTCGTTTCTTCTAAAAGGAGGAATTGAAACCGAATCTTGAAAGAAAAATTTCAAATTTAATTTTGTAATTGTCAATTCAGTTACAATTTTAAACTGTTTATAAAAATTAAAAATTATGGTTTGAAACCAAAATCAAACCAGAATTGATAATTCCAATTCCTACTTTCCTAGAATCAAAACTAAACTTTAGAGAACATTCTTGTTCTGATCAATCCGGTTCAACTGAAATCTAATTGTAGGTTAATTTTACAATTATATATGTATTTGTACTCAATAGTCTGTGAAGTTGTGTATGGCAATTGCTTATATAATGGAATTGCAGCCGTAGACTTCCTTAATGTACTCAAGAGCCTGTCAATATTACTTGCATACATTTGCAAATGTGTAATTGAATTGCAGGGTTAAGCTTCTTTATGAATTATGACCTGCAGGCTCACCTGCTACGTACTACAATTGCTTAGCGTAGCAGGTTTTCTTTTTAAAGAATGACCAATGTCTAATTTAGCACTGCATTTATTATCCATGTTTCTATTAATAATGTCTCATCTATCTTTGTTTTAATGTCTTGTGAAAGAAAAAGAGTTTCTATTTTCATGTGTTGATGAAAAAAAAATGGCTCATTTATCCCTAGCTAGTATTGATGGTGCTATTTTTTTTATTGATTTTGACATAATTGCCAATATTAAATAAAAATTACTTAAATTAAATTCAAAGCGATTGGACATTTTATAATCAAAACATGTCAAGAAAATATTATAATTAGACAATTAGTTAACACTTATTATCAAAAAAATAATTTAATGATCAAAATGTTATAACTAATCTAAAATTTATAAGTTCAATATTCTCTCTTAATTAATAATTTTTTTGAAACATAATTAACCAACAATCAATAGTAAGAAATTAGTCATATATATATATGAATAACTGCTCTTAATATTATCAGTGCTAGTATTTTATTTACGGTCTATTTTAACCACAAATGCACTATAATTATCTTTAAAATTCAGGCTGGTTTAGTGCTTCCCATGAAACTTCTAGTTTAAATTTCTCAGATCTATTGGGATTTCATCTGATCACGAAACCATATGCAAGAGTTTTTATGGAGACTCTATCTCCTACTACCTCAAGTTTTTTTTTATATAGGTTTCTTTGTTTTGAATGAAATTATACCTATACTTACAGTGTAATTTTTAGTCTTCGTTTCTTTATAATTAGGGCTATGCAAAACCCAACCAGATCAGAAAATTAAATCAAATCTATCAATTTTGATTTAGTTCAGTTCTTATTTTTATAATTTTTTTAAATTTTAATTCGGTTTGTTTTAGAATTTTTAAAAAATACCGAACGAAAAACTGAATTGAAATATAAGCTTAAAATAAACTGAACTCCTATTTTAACTAAAATAGAACCGAGCCGAATTAATTCAGTCTTAACCATATATATTTTATCGGTTTCAAAGTTGATAAAAAAATCAATCTGATTTGAACCGAACAAAACCGATGCACAGGCCTATTTAGAATGTTTATCTTTCTACTAGAATTTATACTGTTGTTATGATAATGAAAATCTCTAGTCATTTAAAAAAAAAAAAAGTCTAGTTCGAGTCTCATCCCCCGTTGAAAAAGAGTTGGGATTTCTCTCATCTGGAGATTAGTCTGAATAACCGTAAAATGGGCTTCAAGACACCACTTATCAAAAAAAAAAATTATATAAATAAAAATAAAGATATCGGGTGCTAGATTCCATGAACAACAATGAAAATATCAGGGATTGAGATTAGAAAAAAGAGAAGACATAATTAGGAGATAAAAAGGGGTTTGGGTGGCTAAACACCAAACAGTGCTGAAGTGGTAGAGGAATGAAGAAGAGAGCCAAAACCTGCCTCATTTCCCAAAAAAATGAAATCAACCCATAGCCTTTGACATTTTGCTTTCAACTGCATCATTACTCGTGTAACTTTTTAACCTTATTCTTCTTTTTATTTATTTTTTTTTGAGAGGGTTCTTTTTATTTTATTTATTTTACTTTACTTGTAGTTCTCAATTTTTATATTAAACAATTGACCACAGTTTTATGTACTTCCACCTTTTCTTTTCTTTTTTTTTTTTTTAATTATTCTTTTATTTTATAAACTAGCTCACTCAGCCAAAAGTTTTTGGCCCTGTTTGACTCCTCTCCAATACTCAAAAATGATGTGGACAATAGACTGACCCACTAAGAGAAAAAAATTTCCATGTGAGTGGAGAATGGATATACACATTGCACCCCCCCTCCCCCCGACCTTTATTTTTTTTAAGTCAACATGCTTTGATGAAAATTTTTTGCATGGACTATGATCGAAAGAAAACAATTATTTTAGAATTTTCCTAATAATTTATTAATATTATAAATGAAAAGAGGAAAATGAAAATTTAAACCTAAAACTCTCATATTCCTTGCAAGTATCTTAACCACTAAACAAAACCTGAACGAACAATCTTGGTGATACTTTTTGTTAATGATATTTAATATATATGAAAAAAAATAATTCAAGAGTGTATATTTATAATTTCATAAAACTATTCAATAAAAATAAAAATTCATAAAACTATCCAATAAAAAGTTAAGAAGTTAATATTATATAGATAACTATATTATAGTATTTAGTTAATTTCTTTTTCAAAGAACTTGTTTGAATATTAAACAGATAAAAAGGTCCAGATACACTTCTAAAATATTTGTCATTAAGTAAATAAGCTTTTTAATTCCTTAAATTATAGAAATCAATTTATTTAAATCCTTACACAATAGAAATTAATTCATTTAAACTCTCAAACTTCAGAAGCTAATTTATTTACTTAAAGATATAACTAACTATGTATAAGTTCTATATATATATATATATAGCAAACAATAAATCATATAGAAAAGTTAATTTTTAATATTTATATTTGTATTTTATTAATCTATATTTACGCAATGATATCTTTTAAAATCACTTTTAATACTCTCCCTTTAAGCAGTGCAATGAGGTTCCACTGGCAGTGTTTTAATTTGGGGTTTAAATGGATCAATTTTCTAACGTTAAGGGTTTAAATGACAAAATTTACAAAATGGCTTATTTGTTTTCTGATAAATACTTTAAGGATTTATTTGGACATTTTATCTATTAAATATTTTTGTTAACACTAGTTAAATATTATATAAACGAAGTTAAGGTGATGTAGTCAATGTGATTTTTCAATTCGTTATAAAGCTGTCAATTATATTGGGAAATTGTGAAAATGGGAAAAGGCTAGTACACCTACTTCTAACAAAGGGCTCGAAAATTGACCGAAAAGATAGCAGATCTCATTAACAAACAATTATTCAACAATCATCATAAAAAAAAATATAATAATTATTTAACAATCATTACACTAGAATTCACTATAATAAACTATCTCACCTATTTATATCATTCAATTAAAAAACTTGTAGATAAAATAATTATAAAAAAACCGACAAATGTTACTAAAATCAAATAGTTATTGAATGGCTCAATGACCTAAGTACAAATTTATATTAACTCATTTATATATTTAAATAAAAAATGTTATATGGGACTTATTTAATAAATTAATTAAATTGGAAAGTGCCTATTCAACTCATTTTGATTTTAGAATCATAAACAGGTTGATAAAGTTCAAACTATTGAAAATTATAATCTTGTATGTTAAGTGAAAGATTAGAAATGTAAGTAAACATTCAGTTGTAAAATTTGTTAGTACAAATGAAGTATGGAAAATTTGAGAAGTATTAATCTTTGTTAATTGTGCTTAACATCAATTAATATAAAGTTTTAGATTTGAAAGTCATCTCTTCTTCCTAAAATAAACAAATAATTAAATAAATATTAACATATGGCTCTAAAGTAATTTGATAAATGATTAATTATCGACCATTGCATTGAAATTTTTTTTACAAGTAGCCAATTTGGACTACAATCAACACACAATTAACAGACAATTATAATAAAAAAAAAACATCCATTTAAGAAAGCATGAACCATATATAAGCTTATAGTGTTGGGAGCTCATATTGAAACTTTGAGATCTGAAATTGCCAAAATACTCAATCGGGTTTGGTTGATTTCAGTTGAATTGAAATGACTCTGAACTACTTTAGTAAATTAACAGAGTCGAATTGGAAGCAAATTGACCCCACTTGAAAAGTTGTAAAGAGTTCCAAATAGAGTTGAAAGAAAAACAAAAATAGCTGCCGAGAAGAAAAACAAAAATGTGAGATGGGGGGGACACATTTTACGAGGAGAGAAAGAAAGAGTGAAATGGGATCGGAAGTATTGGGCAATAGTACAGCATGTATTAATAGGGGAAGGTTACCGGTGTTTTTAAAACGGACTAATAGTAGCAGATTGCTAACTTGTTTTTAATTCAATTGGTCTGATCGATTCAATTGTTGATTTAATAAAAAAAAGGTAAATTTAATTTTTCATTGTAATATATATGTTAATGACTTATAAATAATCTAATAGTTTATTTATTTTAGACCAATACATATAAATAGTCTGTTTTATGTAATAAAATTTTAATATAATAATATATTAAAACATGTAATGTCTTAAAATAATAGTAATATATAAATTCAGACTATTAGAAAGTAATAAATTATCACTAAATATTAATTTTATAAATAAAGAAGTTTAAAGTTTAATATTTGAAATGTTAAATCTAAGGAGAAGGTACAAGGAGCGTTGGAACTTTATTTGGTACTTGGTTATTTAGGTATTTAGAGGCATAGAAATGGAAAGATTTTTAATCGCTATACCACCTCTTTAGACTCTAATTGCATTTTGGAGGCCGATCTATTATAATATTATAATTCTGAAGCTGAGAAAAAATTTTTATAGCCATTGTTACGCCACGTATGATTAGTGAAGTGTTGAAACATTGCAACGTGGAATTTGAAAGAATTTTAATTTATGTAGTAATTAAATAATATGTCCTTTTTCAAGTATAATTAGAATTATGTTTTCTAATAATTTATTATAATTATAATACACACACACACACATCGTTAGAAAACTTAAGGCATTTACATAATTTTTTAATGTATTATTATATTTTTTTTGTATTCAATTTTTTTATACGACTCCATTATTTAAGGTATTTTTCTTCCCTTAATTCTATGTAGTTGGTTTTTCACTTCCTTTTATTTTTTATTGATATTCTATTTAGAGCTTTATGTTTAATATATTCAAACATTATTACATACGAAGGACATTCTTAAACGATCTATTACGTCTGGACGTTTGATTATAAGCATCATAACATCATCAGGAAGCTGAAGCCAATCAGGTTGAGGCTGTTGGAGATCTTTCATTATAGGAAACAATTTGAAAGGAATAAGTTTGTGGGTTATGGTTGGCATCGTGAAAATCAATTATGCACGGAGGATTAATTAGGTGAGAGAAAATATTAATTATATACTATATATAATTTAGTGAGAGATTTCTGATGGAATCAAATACTATTCCGTAATAGGTTGCTAATCAGTATTTGTATTTGATTGTAAATAAATCTTCTATACGATAAGATTAGATGAAAATTGTTGATCGCCGAGGATTGGATATTTATGATGTTAATGCTAACTAAATTTATTTATTTTCCTAATGAAAATCGTAACAAGAAATTGGGGTTTAAAGTTGTCCATAATGGACTTGGATATATATTTTTTCCTATCTCCAGATTTCGATAGTTTACTGTCACTTTTGATTTATTGTATATTTTTTAATGATATATATTTTGATATTATTTTATTTTATTATTCCTTAAATTATTAATATATCTATTATAATATTATGATTCTATAGTTATACTATTTTAAATCAAACTGT
>CANYLF013332183.1:0-14077 GCA_948193215.1 Bocquillonia castaneifolia
TTATCAAAGAGTAGTAATAGATTACATTTTATCTTAATATTCATATATAAAAGTTTATTTTATGTTAAATTTAATATTTTTAATATACATATACTAAGTATATGTCTAAAAGAGTTCAAAAAAAATAGAGGCGTTACATATCGGGTCTACCAAAATTACCCAGATTTACCAACACTGATGAACCGTAAAACTTAATTACAATTATAATTTATTTTCAAATTCAGTTTATCCTATCACATAGTTGATTTAATTATACTTAATCAACGTACATACTTATTTACTATAACCTAAAAATTAATTATTTTAATTACCAATAATCCTAACTCGATTTATTGTACGAACCCGGGTTATTCGAATTAACCATATACATTCATCAAAAAAATTCCAATTTCTGTTTATAATTACTTATTCATCATGGTTATAACATATGTGAAACCCAAACATAGTAATTAAATCCTAAACATGCATTTCTAGAATTTTCACACACTGCATTTTATCTTCTGAGAATTTTAATTTACAAACTACATATAATATAACTATAGTGTCTTCATAAAAGCTATCCGAAATAATTTAAGGGATTTTTTAAAAATATAACCCGAGATTTCAGGGTGCCGCCCACCGGCCGCCATCCGTGGTGCCACGCTCTGTCACGGAGGTGGCTGTTGGCTCCCGAAATCTCCAAATCAGCTCAAAATTTTTCCAGGAGTTTGAATATATACCTCACGTGCCACCAGCAGCTCCAAAACGCCATGAATGAGCCAAAAACTGAAAGTGGATGAATTTTCTAATCAAGCTCCATTCAACGCCTTCCGATGACCAATTAAGTTGATTATGGTGTCTAACCCACTTGTTTTTTTGATGATCTGTAAGTACATGGCATCAATTTGGATCAACGATGGCCGAAAATAGGTGAACTATGAAGGCAGCCCCCTCGCCGGATTTACAAGGCTAAAATCATCCAAATTACACCATAAAAATTGGGGAAAATTATATAAGTGTGTAGAGGAGATCATAAGCTTCAAATCAATATGTGGTGGGTTGAAAACGGTGGTCGAACAGAGAAGTATGGCCGGTGGAAGATGGTCGGGTCATTATAGCTAACTCAGAGAATTTGGAGTGCTGAAGGGGATGTTTTCTGAAGTTTTCTGGTCTTGTGATTAGGTTCTGACAGCTGATTGTATATATAAATGAAGTTTTTAAATGTTGCAATTTAGTTCTTTTCTTCAATTACTTCTTATTTTGAACTCGATTTTAGCTCAAATTTTAACCACTAATTCGTATAATATTTTAGCACCTTCAACCAGAAAATTTAATTTAATTTTGGACTAAATTATTTAACTCTGAGTTAAAATTATTTAATCCGAGAAAAATCATAGCAAAAAATCATGGGTATTACATTTTCCCCAACTTACTATAGAAACAAGTGAGGATATTGATCTCCTATGTCCTGTTCCAACTCCCAAGTACAATCCTTAACAAAATGGTTTTTCCATACCACCTTCACCATCGGAATCGACTTGGATCGTAGCTGACTCACCTGATGATCAATGATAGCCAATGGGTATTCATTATACTTCATATCCTCTCCAATCTTGACATCATCAACATAAATCACATGTGAAGGATCTGGAATGTATTTCTTTAACATCGATACATGAAAGACTGGACAGATTCTTAAAAACTCTGGTGGTAAAGTTAATCTGTATGCCACTTTACCAACTCTAGCCTCAATCTGATAAGGACCAATGTATCTCAGTGCCAATTTGCCTTTATTCTCAAATCTCATTATACCTTTCATGGGTAGCACCTTCAAAACTACCCAATCTCCAAAATCAAAAGAAATATCCTTCCTCTTCAGATCTGCATAGCTCTTCTGCCTACTGAATGCAATCTTCAATCTCTGTTGTATTCATGGAACCCTCTTTGAAGTGATTTGGACCAACTCAGGTCCACAAAGCTATCTCTCACCAACATTCCAACACAATGGAGATCTACACTTCCTACCATACAATGCTTCAAATGGTGCCATCTCAATAATTGCATGATAGCTGTTATTATAAGAAAACTCTATCAATGGAATATTCAGATCCCAATATCCTCCAAAATCCATAGCACACATCCGTAACATATCCTCCAAAGTCTATATAGTTATCTCTAACTGTCCGTCCGTCTGTGGATGAAAAGCTGTGCTGAAATTCAACCTGGTTCCCAAAGCTACTTGCAGTTCTCTCCAAAACATCAAGGTAAAACTAGAACCTCTATCTAATACAATTAACTCTGCAACTCCATGTAACCGTACTATCTCAGAGATATATAAATCGGCTAACTTCTGCACAGTATAGGTCTTCTTCACAGATATAAAATGAGCTGATTTAGTCAATCTATCAACAATCACCCATATCGAGTCAATTCCACTCCGAGTACAGGGTAATCCCGTCATAAAATCCATAGTGGTCATGTCCCACTTCCATTTAAGAATGGGTAGTGACTGTAATAACCCATAATGTATCTGATGTTCTAGCTTCACCTTCTGACAAGTCATACATCTAAATACAAAGTCTGCTATGTCTTTCGTCATTCCACTCCATCAGTACATGCTCTTCAAGTCATGATACATCTTGGTTGCATTAGGATGCACACTATAAGGTGTATAATGTGCTTCTTCCCTGATTTTCTTTTGTAGATCATCAACCTTTGGAACACACACTCTATTACCCATCCTCAATATACCTTCACCATCAATTTTAAACTCTTCAGTTGCACCCTATTGTATCTGTGTGAAAATCTTCTGCAATTCTGGGTCCCGCAATTGAGCTTCCTTCACTCTATCTAAATACACAGATCTAACTCTGAATTGTGCTAATAAACATCCAGATCTGTTCAACCACCATTGCAAACCTTGATCAAATAACTAATCTATTTCTCTATACAAAGGTCTCCTCTGCACACTGATATGAGCAAGACTCCCAGCTGATTTTCTACTCGAAGCATCTACTACCATATTTGCTTTCCCAGGATGATACAGAATTGAACAATCATAATCCTTCAACAACTCCAACCACCTAACCTTCCTTATATTCAGGTTACTCTGTTGAAATACATACTTCAAGCTTTTGTGATCTGTATATATCTCACAAGGTACACCATACAGATAGTGTCTCCAGATTTTCAATGTAAATATCACTACTGCTAACTCTAGATCATGGGTAGGGTAATTCCTCTCATGATTCTTCAACTATATAGAAGCATAAGCTACTACATGCCCAATCTGCATTAGTACACACCCTAATCCCACTCGCGAAGCATCACAATACACAGTAAAACCATCAATTGCAGAAGGTGAAGTCAACACAGGTGTTGTTGTCAACCTTTCCTTCAATTGTTGAAAACTGTTCTCACAGGCTTCATCCACTCAAATCTGACATTCATTCTAAGTTAGCTTTGTCAATGGTGCTGTAATTCGAGAAAAGTCCTACACAAATCTCCAATAGTAACCTGCTAAACCCAGAAAACTTCTTATCTCAGTGACTGTAGTTGGTCTAGGCCAATCTAGCACTGCCTCTATCTTCTTTGGATCCACCTGTATACCTTTTTTAGACATCATGTGTCCTAAGAAAGCCACACTGTCAAGCTAGAATTCATACTTTGAGAATTTATCATATAGCTGCTCTCTTTTCAAAGTCTCTAACACCAATCTTAGATGCTGTTCATGCTCCTCTGCACTCCTCAAATATACCAAAATATCATCAATAAAGACTATCATAAACTTGTCCAAAAATGGTCTGAATACCCTGTCCATCAAGTCCATAAAGACTGTTGGAGCATTAGTCAGCCCAAAGGACATCACTAAGAATTTATAGTGACCATGTCTGGTACGGAATGCTATCTTAGGAATATCTGCTTCCTTGATCCTCAACTGATGATATCCTGACCTTAAGTCAATCTTAGAAAAACACTAGGCACCCTGAAGCTGATCAAATATATCATTAATTCGTGGCAAAGGATACTTGTTCTTGATAATCACTTTATTTAACTTTCTGGAATCAATACACAATCTAAATGTACCATCCTTTTTCTTCACGAACAACATAGGTGCGCCCCAAGGAGAAATACTGGGCCTAATGAAACTGTTATCTAGGAACTTTTGTAACTACTCCTTAAGCTCCTTTAATTCTACCAGAGCCATCCGATATGGAGGTATAGATATAGGAGCGATTCTCAAAACCACATCAATGTAAAACTCTATCTCCCTATCAGGTGGTAACCCTAGCAACTCCTCTGGGTATACATCCAGATATTCACACACAACCGAAAATTCACTCATATCTTTAGCCTCTACTATCATGTCTCTAACCACTGCTAAGAATCCCTGACATCCCCACTTGATCAACTTCTTGGCAGTAATTTTAGAGGTTTTGAGGCATTTCACATTTCTCACCTCTAACTCTAAATTCTTGTTCACCAGGTATTCTGAATATTACTTCCTTTCTTCAATAATCCAAGGTAACATAATGTTGGGATAACTAATCCATTCCCATGATGGCATCAAAATCCATCACATCCAACAGTATCAATTCTGCCATCATTTCTCTATCCTCGATCTTCACAGAGCTCATTGGAAAAACAGTTTTAGTGACCAAGACTTCACTCAAGGGAGTGGCCACTAACAACAGAGTCGACATCCTAGTTCCTCTACAGCTAACCCTCGATGCAAATGTAGGAGAAATAAAAGAATGGGTGGCACCAGGATCAAATAAGATAAAAGTATATGTACTGCATACTGAAATAGTACCTACCACTACTGCATTTGAAGTCTGTGCCTCCTGTTGTATGAGAGTAAACACTCTAGCCTAACCCCCACTGGTCTGCTGAGAAGTAGAAGCTTACCCTGAGCCTTTACCAGCTGCTCCACCACCAAATCTGCCTCTATTCCTTCCTCCGAAACCTCAGCCCTATTGGCCCATCATCTAATAACTGCCTGATATGGTCCACTCTGATATGATCTCCCTTGGAAGGGAGTAGGATACTAAGGTCATGGATGAGGTAACGGTTGTGCTACACTAGATGCAAAGGAAGCAAGATGAAACTATGTCTGATTAGGGGAAGGATAAAATGGATAGTTCCTCATATAATGCCTTGGCTGCCACATATGTAACAGGCATTCAGGGCTAAATAGCATGGTCCCTAGTGGACCCTTCCGCAGTTCTAACATATATTGGAACCAGAATTAGTACTACTACCCAGCACTACTATATCCAAAACTCAGTCTACTGCTGCCACTACTAGCTCTGAGAAAAGGACTACCTTTACCCTCACGGCCATGCTTGCCTCTACCCTGATTACGGTATCCATAATGAAGTCGATTTAATGGAAAAGACTAACCTCTTCCCGATCCCATCTGGAAAGTCATCTACTGCTGCTGTGTACTTATGTTGACCTACCCACTACTCTGACCACTGCTTTGGCCTCCCATTCTGGAACTACCAGCACCAAAAGATCCAGTCATAGTATGATGCCTCATAAGCTTCTGTTCTATCGCCACTACCTCAACATAAATGGAATCAATGGCATGCCCATGAGTCCTCATACTAATATATTTTGGACCCAAACCAAAGACATACATCTAGACCAACTCATTCTCATCCTCTACCAAAGGACCAGCAAATCTCATCAGCCTGTCGAATCTATTCGTGTAACTCTCAATAGATTCATTCCTTTCCTTGGAGATCTGTGTAAGTGCCAATCTGCTGTTCAGTCTAACTGTGGGTGGAAGATAGTGCTATTGAAATCTCATTTCAAACTCCTCCTAGGTAATAATATCCATGACTGGCCTAATAGCAGAAATAAACCAGTCCATAGCCACTCTCTCCATACAATTCTCCACCATCTGCAACCTCTATGCATTGTTATCTGCCATCCTAACCTGGCTTTATATCATATTCAAAAAGTCGAGTTCATTTCCAATACCATCAAAAGGAACTCTGAAAGACCTAGTAAATATGTTGTTAGCCTCCAGATCTAACATCCGACAGGGCAGTTACAATGCCTGTGTAATACCCTGAGCTATAGCTTTAATAACTTTAGAATCTAGATTCACAGTGTCTTGTTGTTGCTGCCTAGGCTGATCTTCTTATTCCTGCTCACCCTGGGTGAATTGGCGCCTCCTCTAAGCCCTAGGTCTGCCTCTTCAACGAGGTTGTTCGGGTTCTTCCAGTTCAGGAGGAACTTCACCCTGCTGTGATCCAGCGTCATCCTCTTAGTCGTTCAATGGTTATCATACAGTTCTAGATTGTCTAGGCATATTGAAATAAAACACGTATACTTTAACAACAACATAAATTCTAAATGGAACGCTGAAATCTAAAAATAAGGGAGACTTAACGAGGACAAATACAAATCCTATGCTGCAGTAGTTTTAAGAAAGACTCAAACACTTTACAGAATTCATATTATATATAAATAAAACCATTAGCTCTGATACCAACTTTGTCACGATAAAAACTCGGGTTACATAACAGGCGCTAGGAAATGGTAAAGCTATACAAGCCTGAGATCTATTATACTGACCAATACAATCATAATATACCAATCTAAACATATATAATACTCCATAAAATATAAATATCAACTCAATCTCTATATAATATAATATCCAACATATCGATCTGGAATCTCACACATCACATCACTCATAATATATCTATTTTCATATTCATTATTACACATTATAATATTTGTATAATAAGTATTGACAGGCAGCATTTTTATTCAAACCTAAACAAGAAGTTATTACTGCAGCTCTAGATGGAAACCACTTAAATAAAGAAAATAAAAATATACGTAAAGTTGTCATTGAAGTAGGAATCCGGCTCAAAGACTCAACGTATGAGATCTAAAAGAAACACTGACTGAATCGATCGCATATTTATGAAATGCAACCTAATCCGCAAGCAGTCACACATTATATATTTATATAATATTACATATACTTACAGTCATACTCATGTATACACATACAAATCAAACAGGGAGGAGAATCGAGGTAGAACACCTAACAACCTCTACCCTGCATGCAACATGTAGCCTCTTAATCTCTCTAGGTCCACACGTTTCTCTAATTGCTAAATAATCATCTGGGGCCCAAGACAATCCTCATCGAGCACACCCAGATAGATATATATTTATTTAATAATTTCATATTTATGATATTACTCATAGAATACATGTTATTATTTTATATATTAATATTTATATTTTTTATTATCGATAATTATTATATTTATTAAATAAATATATATCTGTTTTGGCTTTGGTCCAGCTAACTGGAGGCTTCTTTGTGCGCGTGAAGCTGGAAATAGACTCCTGGGTATGTTACGACGCCTTCTGGGCTGTTTGGGTGGCCAAACGGCCACTTCAGGTGACGGTGCATGGGTGTGCGATGGCTGTGGGTCCCACCTCAAACAGACCCCAAAATATTTTTAAAAATACTATAAATTATTTAGAGCAACTTTAATAAAGGACTAATAGGCAAATAATGTGTAGATTTTAAATTAAAAATCTCGGAAGTAGATTAGCGGTGTATGGAAGTTCTAGAAATATATGTTAGGTGTTTAATTTATTTATTCAAACATTGATTATGTTATAAGCATGTAAAATAAGTGATAATTAACTTAATTCAGGTTCGGACAGATACATTTAATAATTGGATTAATTAATTGTATAATAGGACTGTATAGACCGTATAACTGAATAATGGACTTACGGACTGTTGAGGACTATTATGGACTTTAAATAAGTATATATCGATAGATAAAATGGTGTGATAAGTTTAATATAAATAAATATATATATGTTATTCGTTTAGTACTGTGATGGTAGTGTTTGATAAATCCGAGTATACTTGGCAGGCCCAGTATGTTGAACGATTATAGAAGTATTGTTTTTATGTAGGATGGGCTCCACTTCGATGGAGAGATGTCCATTTTATAGGGGAGGGTCCGCTAAAATTTTGACAGAACTTTCTCGTAAAACATGATATCAGGTTAAACAGATAAAATAATATAATGCCCTATAGTTATAGGTTAATATAAAAGTTACAATCTTTAAATAGAAATCTAGTGTTCAATAGGAGTTAGGATATGTGCATTAATCTAAATTATATTCTTTTATGTATTCCGTAGAGAGTAGAAGAGCTAGAGACAGAACTGGTAGCTCCGGAGCGCACGGAGGCGCACACTGACTTGTGAGTTAATTGCATATTTATGATGTGCTTTTATATTACTTTCATTTTATGTTATTATAATTATTATCATAATCATCCAGCATTACATACATATTATATATATATTAGTTATTATATAATTATATATAATTGTGCATCATAGTTAATATAGATATATGTACATATTCTCTCAAAAAAAGATATATGTACATATACTTGCTGCTATGAATATTGTGGATATGTGTTATTCTGTGATTGTGTTGTGTGATGGATGGAGGATGGTTGTGGGATGAGCTACCTGGTAGGTGTCACCAGGTTGTGTGCACACAAGAGTCAGGTATGTCTGGATAAATTGATGATAAGGACGGGGCTTGCTCGGTTATGGATCTCGAGCGCCGATCCTGTATTGTTCTGTTATAACTGTGGCTTGCTCGGTTGTGGATCTCGGGCGACAGTTATAACAAATGTCTAGGGCTTGCTCGGTTGTGGATCTCGGACGCCAAATGAATATTTTGGATTAAGAGAGACCATTTGGAATTAAGAGAAATTGAATTACTATTAGGGTTTAAAGGTTAACTAGGAGTTCTACTTCAGTCCTCCTCCTTGCATGCTTTAATTATTGCATTCATTAGTGTGACTGTGTGTGTGTGTGTGTGTGTGTGTGTGTGTGTGTGTGTATTATATATTATTGTATGACTGATTATGGATTAGGTTGCATTTCATAAATATGCTATTAGCTCACTTAGTGATGTCTAACTCTCCTTAAATTAATTTTTTCAGGATTCTTTTCAGACCTCTATCAGATCTTTACGCTGGTCTCCTTCTTCACCGGTAATTTTGAGTACGTTTTAAGTAACAAACTTCGAATGTATTTAATATAGAAGCTGCAGTAGTAGCCTATTGTATTAGAATGATAAATGTGTGATTATATCGGATATGTATTTTGATATTGTTATGATGATGCTACTTATGGATGATATCGGTTTATGTTTTGGATGATTATAGCCCTGTAAGGCTCCAGCTAGTTATGCTAGCTGCGTTATGATTATATGATATTATTATTATGGATTATTAATGCTTGTTATTAGCATGTTTATATTTATTCTTATGGAACTAGAATATGTAGTTCTGGTATGTTATGTCTGTAAGTGATGATTATCAGGTGTTAGGCTAGCCACGGGTTCCGGTAGCATATAGCTTTCCCGTTCCCTGGCGTCGGTCACGTAATCCGGGTTTGGGTTGTGACAAAGTTGGTATCAGAGCTTATAGTTTTATTATATGCATATTCTTCTTCTTTAAAGTGTCAAAGTCTTTCTTGAAACTACTGTAGCATAGGATTCCTTGCTTGTTTTTGTGAAGTCTTCCTTGTTTCTAGAATTCAGCATACCGTTAGGGCTTTTGTTTGTTGGTAAAGTTTACCTGTTTATTTTCAAAATGCCGCCTAGACAATGATGTAGGAATGTACAATAGCCAGAGGATGATTAGGAGGATGATGCTGGTTCACAGTAGGGGAAATTCCTCACGAGGAAAAGGAACTTGAGTAGCCTAGACGTAGAGGTAAGCTGAGAAATCAGAGGTGGCGCCAACGCGCTCAGGGTGGACAAGAACAGCCACCACCATAAGGTTTTGTACGTATTGATCAGGCTACTATGGAGGCTATGGCTAGGGGAATAGCCCAAGCTTTTAGCAACTAAGATAGGTTTCCGATCTTGAAGCAATCAATACATTTGCCAGATCCTTCAAGGTGCCTTTTAATGGGTCAGGGGACCCCCTAGATTTTCTGAATGTGATCAGGAACCGAGCGTTATTTACCTCTAATGACTTACAAAGGGTGCATATGGTGAAGACGTGCATAAAGCAGGAAGCTCTAGATTAGTTTATAGCTGCTATCAGACTGATTATAGATACCATTACATGGGAGGAATTTAAGAGTAGGTTTCAACAACATTATATGCACTTGGCATACCAAATGCAGAATAGGGTTCAATTCATAACTATCTCTATGAGGGGAAATGAGACAGTTTTTAAATACACTAACAGATTCAGGAGATTGTTGAGATTTACGAGCCCTATGGTTCAGGATAAGGAACAAATGGTACACCTGTATGTTGCTGGTTTGGGGCCAGCATATGCTAGTATGAGGACTGAGGGGCAGAATCTGGACTCTATTTATGTTGAAACTGTGTCCATAGAGGAGAGACTTTAAAGGCACCGTGTAGTGCCAGGATCTTATGGTGCTAGTAGTTCCCGATCTGGTGGACAGACCAGTGAACATGTTGGAGGATAGTATAGTATGGGTATGCAGCAGTTATATGGGGCCTTTCAAATTGGTTCTGGTGGACAGATGGGATTTAGGGGAGGTCAGGCTAGATCATCCTAGAGAGTTCAGTATGCTCCCTGCATTCATAATAAAGGCAGGCATGGCCATGAGGGTAAGGGCAGTTCATTCTACAGAGTAGGGAGTGGTAGTAGTGGATAAAGTGCTAGTTATAGCAGTGTTGGTTATAGCAATTCTAGTTCTGGACCAAGTTCTTGCCACAATTATGGCAGAATCCATCAGGGACCATGTCATCTAGGTTAAAATGTATGCTATATGTGTGGATAGCTAGGACATTATGTGAGGAATTGTCCATTTTACCCTTCCCCTGATCAGACATAGTTTCATTTAGCTTCTTCAGCATCTAGTGTGGCTCAACCGCCATCACAGCCATGTCCTCAGTATCTTGCTCCTTTTTAGGGAGGACCTTACCAGGCAGGCCCTTCTCAGGGCAGATTTCAGATGACAGGCCAGCAGGGCTGAGGATTTGGGGGTAGGAATGGAGGCAGGTTTGGTGGTAGAGCAGGTGGTAGAGGAGGCGAGGGTGTTTACTCTCACACCACAGGATACACAGACTTTGAATGTAGTTATTGCAGGTACTATCTTGGTATGTCATGCTGATGCTTTTGTCTTGTTTGATCCTGGTGCAATACATTCTTTTATTGCTCCTACTTTTGCATCGAGAGCTGGGTGTAGAGGGACTAGGATGTTAGCTCCATTGTTAGTGGCCACTCCTTTAAGTGAAGCTCTAGTCACTGGCATTATCTTTTCATTATGCCTTGTAAGAATTGAAGACACAAAAATGATAGCAGATTTGATATTGTTAGATATGATGAATTTTAATGTAATCCTGGGAATGGATTAGTTATCCCAGCATTATGCTACCCTGGATTGCAGAATGAAGGAAGTGATATTTAGAATGCCTGGAGATGAAGAGTTTAGATTCAGAGGTGAGTAATGTGAAATGCCTCAGAATCTGATTTCTGTAATTACAGCTAGAAAATTACTTAGGCAGGGATGTCAAGTATTTATGGCAGTAGTCAGAGATATGAACGAAGTGCTAGTGGCATGTGAATATCCATATGTTTTCCCAGAAGAGTTGTCAAGATTGTCACCTGACAGAGAGATTGAATTCTGCATTGATGTGGTTCCTGAATTCGCTCCCATTTCTATACCTCCATATAAGATGGCCCCAACTGAGTTGAAGGAGCTGAAAGAGCAGTTACAGAAGTTACTTGATAAGGGTTTCATAAGGCCCAGTATTTCTCCCTGGGGTGTACTTATTTTGTTTGTGAAGAAGAAAGATGGCACACTCCAACTCTGTATTGATTAAAGAGAGGTGAACAAGGTGACAATCAAGAATAAGTATTCACTTCCCTGGATTGATGATTTGTTTAACCAGTTGCAAGGTGCACAGTGCTTTTCGAAGATTGATCTAAGATTGGTATATCATCAGTTGAGAATTAGATAAGAAGACGTACCAAAGACTGCATTAAGAACCAAATATGCTCACTATGAATTTTTGGCCTTACGATTGACTAATGCTCCAATAGCTTTTATGGACTTGATGAATAGAGTGTTTAGACCATTACTGGATTGGTTTGAAATAGTTTTCACTGATGATATCCTAGTGTATTCAAGAAGTGTGGAAGAACATGAGCAACATTTGAGGATGGTGTTGGAGACTTTGAGAAGGGAACAGTTGTATACCAAATTCTCAAAATGTGAATTTTGGCTGGACGGTGTGACTTTCCTATGGCATTTAGTGTCCAAAGAAGGAATCTAGGTTGATCCAAAGAAGGTTGAAGCTGTATTGGATTGGCCTAGACCAACCACAGTCATAGAGATTAAAAGTTTTCTGGGTTTGGCAAGCTAATATTGGAGATTTGTGCAAGACGTTTCTCAGATAGCAGCACCATTTACAAGGCTAACTCAGAAGAATGTCAGATTTGAATGGGATGAAGCTTGTGAGAACAACTTTCAGTTATTAAAAGAAAGGTTGACTACAGCACACGTGTTGACCTTGCCTTCTAGGACTAATGGCTTTATTATGTACTGTGATGCTTCAAAAGTGGGTTTAGGGTGTGTGTTGATGTAGAATGGGCGTGTAGTAGCCTATGCTTCTAGATAGTTGAAGAACCATGAGAGGAATTACCCTACCCACAATCTAGAATTAGCAGCTATTGTGTTTGCATTGAAAATTTAGAGGCATTATCTGTATGGTGTACTCTGTGAGATATATACTGATCATAAAAGCCTGAAGCATATATTTCAACAAAGTAACCTGAATATGAGGTAGACCAGATGGTTGGAGCTATTGAAGGATTATGATTGTTCAATCATGTATCACCCTGGTAAAGCGAATGTTGTGGCAGATGCCTTAAACAAGAAATCAGCTGGAAGTCTTGCTCATATCAGTGTAGGAAGGAGACCTCTGTATAGGGAGATTGATCAACTATTTGATCAAGGTTTGCAATGGTGGGTGAATAGATCTAGATGTTTGATAGCACAGTTCAGAGTAAGATCTGTGTTTCTGGATAGGGTGAAGGCAGCTCAGTCATAGGATCCAGAGTTACAAAAGATTCTCTACCAAGTGCAACATGGTACAATTGAAGAGTTTAGGGCTGATGGTGAAGGCATTTTAAGGATGGGCACTAGGGTGTGTGTACTTAAGGTTGATAACCTATAGAGGAGATTATGGAAGAAGCTCACCATACACCTTATAGTGTTCATCCTGGTGCTACTAAAATGTACCATAATTTGAAAAGCATGTATTGGTGGAGTGGAATGAAGAAGGATATAGCAGAGTTTGTGTCTAGATGCATAACACGCCAGAAAGTGAAGTTAGAGCACTAGAGACCCTATGGATTGTTACAGCCACTACCTATCCCTGAGTGGAAGTGGAATATGATCACTATGGACTTTGTAACCGGGTTACCCCGTACCCAGAGTGGGTTTGACTCAATCTGCGTAATTATTGATAGATTGACTAAGTCAGCTCACTTTATACCTATAAAGAACAAATATACCGTGCAAAAGCTAGTTGAATTATATATTTTTGAAATAGTACATCTACATGGGATTTTAGAGTCCATTGTGTCAGATAGAGATTCTAGTTTCACCTCAATGTTCTGGAGAAAGCTATAGTCAGCTTTGGGAACCATATTGGATTTCAGCACAGCTTTTCATCCTCAAACAGATGGGCAATCTGAGAGAACCATACAGACTTTGGAAGACATACTGCGGATGTGTGCTATGGACTTTGGTGGTTATTAAGATTTGAATATTCCATTGATTGAGTTTGCTTATAATAACAGCTATCATGCCAGCATTGAAATGGCACCATTTGAAGCATTGTATGGGAGGAAGTGCAGATTCTCGTTGTGTTGGGATATTGGAGAGAGACAACTTTCTAGACCTGAATTGGTTCATATCACTTCTGAAAGGGTTCCTTTAATACAATAGAGATTAAAGGCAGCTTTTAGCCTACAAAAGAGTCATGTAAATCTAAAAAGGAAGGATGTTTCTTTTGATGTTGG
>CANYLF013333211.1:0-12778 GCA_948193215.1 Bocquillonia castaneifolia
TTTTTTAAGGGTGTTACAGATAATGAAAATATGATATATAAGATTTTTCACAAATAAATAGTAACACTCTTAACATAAGATATGATAGGCTTTACATATCTCAAACAAAATTATAATTTACATAAATATTACTTTAATTAAGTCCCGTTATTTTTTTCGTACTAAAACTAGTTATTAATATAGGTGAATTCTATAATTACTTTATACTTTTGTTTACTTTGTTTTTCTAATCATTGGATGGAGTGTTAATTTCTCATTCGACGGTGATAAAATGACAAAGTAAACTTTACTTTAAAATAAACAAAGTAACCATAGAATGCACTATTAATATATGATTGCAAGAAGTTATTTAAATAAATTATATTTATTATTTAAGTCCAAAACCCATAAAAAATATTTATTTCAATAAATTTTATTATATATTCGAGTATATAATTTAGCAACTTTACCTCTGCTCTGTATTTTGATATTTTATCAGAATAAAATAAACCATTGATGAGGCGAGAAAAAAAGATACTATTATCAACACAGTTTTTTTTTTTGACATAATCAATACAAAGTTATTTGTAAAAGGAAATAGAAATATATAGAGAAAAAAAGGAAATTCTGACACAATAATTGAAAAGATGGTAATATAGCTACTATTAAAGAAAATAATGCTCTGGTTTTAGCAATAAATGTTCTAGAAAATAGGGTCATACTAAAAATAACACTTACGAAAATATGTAATAAAAAAAAACAAACTTAAAAAAAATTAAGTTATTTTTTTCATGAAAGAATCAATAAACAATCAATCCTAGGAAAAAAAACACACATGACCCGCAGCCGCGCTAAAAAAAAATTCCCGTACGTACATCGAACAATACAATGACATGTCACTCCATGATTGGTGACATCTGTTCCCATGTCTCAACAACAGTCACACTAGATCACTGACGCACTCCGATAAAAACAAAAATCTCATCTCTTTCCATATTTACCCTGACTAGCACTCTGAAATTACATAAAGATCCTTTTACTAGTGTAAAAAAAAAAAAACTCAAAAAACTAGAAAAACCAGTTTCTTCGCGAGTCTCTCTCCTTTACAGAGCTCGTTTTCTCTTCTCTCCCATTTTCATATTTATTTTTATTTTATTACAATTTCTTCTCAGATTTGTCGATCGAACGGTTCATATCGTTTCACTCATGACTATGATGACGACTCCACCGATAGATGTAAGTCTTACAGTAACTACGTCACTTATTTGATTTTCGCATTCTGTGTGTATATTGCGGTTTAAGTTTAGGTTTTGATTTGCATTTTATATTTGGATCGCTTGTGATATTTATTTTTATATATTTATTTTGTTAGATTTTGTTTATAGTTTTCGAGTGGTTAGGGTTTTTTATTTGGTTAATTGAGTGTAATTAGGGTTAGTGGTTTTTTGCTTGCTTGATCAACGGTATTATTTTTGGGATTTTTATTTTAATAAATGCAGCAAGAAGATGAAGAGATGTTAGTGCCGCATTCGGATTTGGTTGAAGGTCCACAGCCTATGGAAGGTAATTTAATTTAGATTTTATAGCTGCTGTCGTTTTTTTGTTTTGGATTTAGTTATTGAATGTGATGAAGTGGATCTCTGATGTTAATTTCATTGGTTTATGGTTTTAGGGTTTTGAATTTGGTAATAATGCTGTTCTTTGTTTAATTTTTTTTTATTTATTTTGTGTGCGTGGTTATAGTGGCACAAGCTGAATCAGCTAGTACTGTGGAGAATCAGCCTGTGGAGGATCCTCCTTCTATGAAATTCACATGGACAATTGAGAATTTCTCTAGATTGAATACTAAGAAGCACTACTCTGATGTATTTGTTGTTGGTGGCTATAAATGGTAGTTCAATCGATAGAACTTTTTTTTCCTTTTATGTCCAGTGCTTTAGTCAACATGTTTTACTCAACAATTGGCAACCACTTTATTGTGATGATGTAGTTTTGTTATTTGTTTCGGGTTTTGGCAGGCGTGTTCTGATTTTTCCTAAAGGGAACAATGTGGACCACTTGTCCATGTATTTGGATGTTTCAGATTCATCTACATTGCCTTATGGGTGGAGTAGATATGCGCAATTCAGCTTGGCTGTGGTTAATCAAATCCATAATAAGTACTCAATTAGGAAAGGTATCTGTCTGTATCCTATTAATTTGTTTTTTCCCTGCAATTTCCCCTTAATGTTGATGATTTGCTGGACAGCATTTTCTTGGGATTTAATTAGCTGTTGATGCACTTTTGTGTTTGCATTTTTTTAGTAATTTATTGCATCACTTGTAAAAAGCCTGATATTTGTACTAAATGCAAGCAATAAGTCTTCATGTTGGTTCTGATAAATTATAATCACCTCTTTCTACCATCTTGTCATAATTGTGGGATGAATTTCTCATTCTTAGTTTTAAATGTGAGCAGTAAGTCTTCATGTTGATTCTGATAAATTATAATGACCTCTGTTTACAATCTTATCATAATTGTGGGATGAATTTCCCACACTTCTGAGTGGTTCAATATAACCTAACTAGTGATTGATGCTATCATCTATGATATATATATATATTATCATTACTGCTTTACGTGACCCTATTGTAATTGAGGAGCCTGACTGTTGAATCAGGCTCAGTTAATTGATCTTTCATCGTAAAAGAATAAAGGAAGCAGTAAAATAGATTTACAGAATTATAAAATGGTTCATATAACCAATTTTATGAATAACAGTCAACTCTCCACCATGAAGCTCACACCTCAGGCCTTGCTTGGGGCTTTTAGCAAAAGTGCCTGCATAGCTCCTTGGAACTTCATTAAAGCTTTATGATTTTAAACCAGAGTGTAATGGTAAAGAGATTTTTTTTACCTTATACTACCTCCAGTCGAAAATGTAACGAAGTTTGACGCTCACACCTCAGGCCTTGCTTGGGGCTTTTTGCAAAAGTACCTGCATAGCTCCTTGGAACTTCATTAAAGCTTTATGATTTTAAACCAGAGTGTGATGGTAAAGAGATTTTTTTTCCCTTATACTACCAGTCAAAAATGTAACAAACTTTGGCGGTTTTGGTTGTCTATTGTTTTCATATATTATAAGGAATAAAGGAAATATGCAATAGTATAAATAGCAGGTTTACTACCTCATAGTTGGGCATTCAGAAGCATAGTTATGAGGGTTTGAATTATTTAACAATCATTTTTTTTTTTGTTGAAAAAAAAAACTACTGCAGATACACAGCATCAATTCAATGCAAGAGAGAGTGACTGGGGTTTCACATCGTTTATGCCCCTTAGTGAGCTTTATGATCCCAGTAGAGGATATCTTGTGAATGATACTGTTGTTGTGGAAGCTGAAGTTGCTGTCCGAAAGGTTATGGATTATTGGTCATATGACTCTAAAAAGGAGACCGGTTATGTAGGACTGAAGAACCAAGGAGCGACATGCTATATGAACTCTCTTCTGCAGACACTTTACCACATACCTTACTTCAGGAAGGTTAGCATATTCTTGGTTTTTCTATTTGCAGCATGATCTGGGAGATGTGTCAACTTGAGGAAATCTTTAATTATGAACTGCATTTTCAGGCTGTGTACCACATGCCGACCACAGAGAATGACATGCCCACAGGAAGCATTCCTTTGGCTCTCCAGAGTTTATTCTATAAGCTGCAGTATAATGACACCAGTGTTGCAACAAAGGAATTAACCAAATCTTTTGGATGGGATACTTATGATTCCTTCATGCAACATGATGTTCAAGAACTTAATAGGGTCCTGTGTGAGAAGCTAGAAGATAAGATGAAGGTATTGGCTTCAGCTGCTTTGAGTATATTTTCATTCATAACTACTAAAAATTTTCTTTTACTGATTCAGGGAACTGTTGTGGAGGGGACAATACAGCAGTTATTTGAGGGCCACCATATGAATTATATTGAGTGCATCAATGTGGATTATAAATCAACTAGGAAGGAATCATTTTATGGTATTCAAATTTGACTCACGTTTAAATTTTGTGTTATTGTCTTTATAGGATGCTGACATGTTGATATCACATGGCAGATCTCCAGCTTGATGTGAAAGGGTGCCGGGACGTTTATGCTTCTTTTGACAAGTATGTGGAAGTCGAACGACTTGAAGGGGATAATAGATACCATGCCGAGGAACATGGTCTGCAGGTCAGTCTAGCCAAAATGAAATATGCATACTTCAAAAACATTGTGAGTGTATTTCAATTAATCTCCTGTTTAGGCATTTCTTAGTCTTTTAATGTCTTGATAGTTTTTTAGGATTTAATTGTTTTGATATTAAAGGTTTATGTTGTAATATGAAACACCTATGTTCTTCTAGCATCATATGTACAGATAGGGTTCTTATAATTTCAGCTCACATACTCATGTTCCTGGATCCTGGAATGTATTTTAGGTAATTCCAAAAGAAAAACTGTCCAGTGATGGAATTCTTCTCAACATCTTCATGAAAATATTACCATCAATTTACACTGAGAAAAAAATAGTTAATGGCCACTTTTCTGGAGAAATTAGGGTAGGGCTTGTTTCCATTATACATCTGGGGTTTCTTGCATATTATGATGCTTTCTCAGTGTACTCAATTTAGTTGGGGCCTCGTATCATTGGTGTTCACTGGTTTCTTTACCAATTTTTCTCTTAGCAAATACGGTAAAATAATGTATCTTGCAGGATGCTAAGAAGGGTGTCTTATTTATTGACTTCCCCCCTGTTCTTCAACTCCAATTAAAGCGGTTTGAGTATGACTTTATGCGAGATACTATGGTGAAGGTCAGTATTGCGTAACTGGTTTATAATATGTTACATATTTAGTTTGACTATAGCAGAGTTCTGCCAGTTTGACCCATTAAGGCCATGTTTGGCTCTACCCGCTAATTGAAACTTCCCTCTTGTGTAGATTAATGATCGATATGAGTTTCCTCTTCAACTTGACCTTGATAGAGAGAATGGAAAATATCTGTCACCAGAAGCAGACCGGAGTGTTCGTAATCTGTACACACTTCACAGGTACGAGTTTTTTTTTTTTTTTTTGCATTATCATGTGGATTAAATCTGGATTGTGATATCTGGATAATGTTCTTTAACATGTTACATCGCCATCCCATTTTGCTTTGAATTCGTTGATCTTTGTCTTTGACTGTTTGACTTATGAAGGGTCAACACGCTGCTTCAGTGACATAAGATTTGGTGGTTTAGTTTTTACTTTTGGTTTATTTGCCGCTTGATTATGCTAACATTAGGAGTGGCTGCATGTTTTAGTGAGCTTGGGTGGGATTGGGAGCTGTTCCCCATCCCAATTCTCTCTAATCCAATGGGAAAAAAGTTTGCTGTTATTGTCCCCACCTCCACAGGGAACCCTTTTTTCCTGCTTGTTACATTGGATAGACATGTTTTTTTCTTTTGCATCATTTTTGAAATATTACTATGTTAAGATGCAAGTTATTAAATTGAATGTAAACCAGGCCATAGATTTAAATATATCAATACGGACTCGCTCAATCTGTTTATGATCGGGTCCCTGCTAGGCCGGTGACGGGGATTCCTGCAGTTGGGAAGACGCCATTCCCATTTATGTGCTAACCGTTGTAATTTTTCCTTTATTCCCGTCCCTATCTCGTGGGGTGAAAATTCAGGGATATTCCTGATCTGTTTCCATCATAGTAAAAATGCCTAACCTTTTGGTGTTGTCTTTGTTATTGCATTAGTATTGTAAGTGATGTGTTTTTCCCATTATCAAAGCAATTTTTTCTGGATTACACTGTGCTTTTAACTCAGAGTGCGTGTGCTGTATAGCATCTGGAAACACACACACAAACACACAGAGACACACACACACCTGTTTAATGAGACCTCGATACATTTGGCAAACATGGAAAAAGAATATGAGTATTATGTATTTTGTTTTGTTGCAGCTTTATGATAGCATTTACTTTTCAAAAATGTATATGTTATTGTGCTAACATCTTTGTGCTTTCTTGGTTTCCATAGTGTCTTGGTTCACAGTGGAGGGGTGCATGGTGGACATTATTATGCTTTTATACGGCCAACCCTTTCTGATCAATGGTATAACTTTGCTTCTTGGAAATTTTGGAATAATTTGTCATTTATTCCTGCTTGCTTTCTTTCTCTGTATCATACATTGGCGCATGTGCACACACTCTTTTTTTCATTTGTGCATTTGCAATTTGTTTGGTTTTGAGTGTCCTATTGTTGCAAAATAGTATCGGACTTAAAGTTGAAATAACTATTTTTTAGCTTTAGGACCTAGACATATAAAGACTTCTTGTAGAACCATCTACTCAACTTTTTTATTTCCTTTTCTTTTCTGTTGTTTGTTTGTGGAAGAAGATTTGAAAGTCTCTTTATCATGTTGATTCAAAGAAATATTTTTTTGGGGCTGTGACTTTTGTGATCTGCTGTTGATTGTTGTTCACACAATTGGAGGTGAAATACAGCAAATTGCTAAAAAGAGGAATTACATGTAAACTTGAGCAAAACATGGTCGATTATTCTGGTCCACTCGATCCTTCTAACTCACACTTTGGTTCTCTAAATCATTATGCTATGACTCTTTAAGTTTTTAGATATATTTTTCTAGTAGATTGACTTCCCAATGAGTATGCATGATGCTTAAATATGAGTGGTCTTGTTGCCGTAAGGGAATGTTTCATTTCTTCTGGTTGTGACAAGTAGTTTTGTTGCCATATGGCCCTTGGGGTTGTTGGTTTAGGTTCAAATTTGATGATGAGCGTGTGACAAAAGAGGATATGAAGAGGGCATTAGAAGAGCAGTATGGTGGCGAGGAAGAGGTAATGTTTTCCAAAGTTGCTTTGATTTATTTTCTGTCTGCAAGTAATGATGAATTGACTTGGTTCTTTTGTTCTGCTACCAGCTACCACAGACCAATCCTGGTTTTAATAATGCTCCATTTAAGTTCACAAAATACTCGAATGCTTACATGCTTGTATATATTCGTGAAAGTGACAAGGACAAGATCATTTGTAATGTTGATGAAAAAGACATTGCTGAACATCTGAGGGTAAATTTCTTGGTTTTGTATGTATTAAGTCTACTTGCTTGCATAGATTAAGATTCATGACTTACACACACAGATCAAGTCTCATGCATTCAACTTGTTCCAGATTAGGTTGAAGAAAGAACAAGAAGAGAAGGAAGACAAGAGGAGATATAAAGCACAAGCCCACCTTTATACCATCATTAAGGTTTATCTTTCCACCAGACCATTTTCTCTGTCTATTCTCGTATTAGTAATTAACAGCACAACATTCTTCAAGAAAAATTATATCTGCAGTCCTTGGTTGATGGATGTAGGTGGCTCGGGATGAGGACCTTAAGGAGCAGATTGGAAGGGACATATATTTTGATCTTGTGGATCATGACAAAGTCCGTAACTTCCGTATCCAAAAGCAGACCCCATTTAATATTTTTAAGGTACTTCTGATTTCAATAATCTTAATCTCATTGTTAACTGTGATGCATATTCTCTTGAGAGTAGTGTTCTCCATGGTCTATAACTGTCTTCCGTTTTTTTTAATCTCTTTTACTTGCTTCTCGGGTTCTTTTTCATTCTTGTATAGGGATGGGGTGAAGCAGCTAATACAGATTTCTTAACCAGTCTCTTGAGCATTCTCTTATGAGAATAATTTTTTTACAGGAGGAGGTTGCCAAAGAATTTGGTATCCCTGTACAATTCCAGCGATTTTGGATATGGGCAAAGCGTCAAAATCATACATATCGTCCCAACAGACCATTGACACCCCAGGAGGAAGCACAATCGGTAATTACTGCATTCCATAATTTCTGGTTAAAATTATTTATTTAGTGGCATGGAGGATTTGAGTTATGGAACGGGCTGTAGTTATGTCAATTATGTAAAATTTTAACTATTCGCATTGCTGACAATGAAAGCTGATAATCAAATTTGGGGAATGAGGTTGATGCAATAGTTTTTTGATACTGTCTTATGTTATTTATTTGCTATGGTGTCTTATGTTATTTATTTGCTATGCGTGAATAAAAGATGCTTGTCTGCTGTTAGGTCTAGTTCCATTCATCTTTTCATGGTATGTGGTAGCTAAAGCATTAAAAGATGGATTGGAGCCCATTTTAAAAGAAATCTCAATTCAAGTGTCTTAATTTTTATAAACATTCATTACTTATCCAGTGATATTCATCTTGTGGGTGTAGGTTGGACAGCTGAGGGAGGTGTCAAATAAAGCACACAATGCAGAACTGAAGTTGTTCTTGGAAGTGGAACTTGGCCTGGTAATGCTGTATTACCGGTGATTATTTTTTCAGTTCTGGCATATACATTACTGCATATTGGAAAATTAATTCATGCTCTGTTTTTGTGACGATTTCAGGATTTACGCCCCATTTCTCCTCCTGACAAAACTAAAGAAGATATTCTTCTTTTCTTCAAGTTTTATGATCCTGAGAAAAGAGAATTACGGTGTGGAGAAGTTCCATTTCTTTGTCTTTTTTTATAAAATAATTCCTCTTCACTATATTTGCTTAGCAACAGTATGGTTTATTCTATTATGCCAGATATGTTGGTAGGCTTTTTGTGAAGAGTTCTAGCAAGCCAATAGAAATTTTAGCAAAGATTAGTGAAATGGCTGGTTTTTCACCTGATGAAGAGATTGAACTTTATGAGGTTTGTCTGTCAAATTTTAACATCTTTTTGAGACATAAACAGCACTTCTGCATGAATCATCTCTATTGGAGGTTGGTTAAAGGATAAATGTAAACAGAAAGCAAGTTACCCTCCAAAACATGTCCCGTGCCCGTGTTAATTGGATAATTACTATCAAGTGATGTGTTCTTAAATGAAGGACCTTGTCTGTTTTTTTTTTCCCTGTTTTTAGGAAATAAAGTTCGAACCTTGTGTAATGTGTGAACACCTGGATAAGAGGACCTCATTTCGATTAAGTCAGGTATTGTCTTTTGCATGAAATGACCTTTATCAAATTCTCATACTATGTGGTGATTGACCTTCCATTTTTTTTCCCTGCAGATTGAAGATGGTGATATAATTTGCTTTCAGAAAGCAACTCCTCCTGAGACCGAAGAAAATTGCCGTTACCCAGATGTGCCTTCATTTTTGGAGTATGTGCACAATAGGCAGGTAAGTTGTCCAAAAAATTAATATTTGGCTGGTGGCTCATCAATGGTGTATGGTGTTTGTGTGCAGAGAGGAGATAGAAATCCATGAAAAAAAGAGATGATTCATAATTGATTTAGTGATAAGAAAACCCAAATAATTTTTCCTATTATATAGCTGATGCTTGAGTTGCCATCTAGCTTGAATAAGATAGTTATTTTAGTATGAGTCATCTTTTTCCTATTGCAGTTATCTGATATCCATTTTCAGGGTTTATGTACTTTGAATTTTTAAAATGATATTTTTAAGTTTTGTTTAATTCTTTTGTGATTTACCCCTTTTAGGTAGTTCATTTTCGATCTCTGGAGAAACCAAAGGAGGATGATTTTTGTTTAGAGTTGTATGTACTTTTATCACAAAGCTTGTCCTGTTCAAAACCTCAATTATTGCTGCACAGATATTCACTATCTACCCTGATAAATTTCAAGGTCAAAGTTACATACTTATGATGATGTGGTGGAAAAAGTGGCTCAGCAAATTGGTTTAGATGATCCATCCAAGATTAGGTTAACTTCTCACAACTGCTACTCTCAGCAGCCTAAGCCCCAACCAGTTAAATATAGAGGAGTCGAGCATCTGTCAGATATGTTAATTCACTACAATCAGGTAACCATTTTATGAACTGAACGGATGTCCCTTACTCTTAAATTAGTAATATAGGGTGGCAGCTAATCTCAAGTGTGATATGCTTTTTGCAGACCTCTGACATTTTGTATTATGAAGTTCTGGACATCCCTCTTCCAGAATTGCAAGGTTTAAAAAATTTGAAAGTTGCTTTCCATCACGCTACTAAAGATGAGGCAAGTTAAAGATTAAATGCATAGCTTTTTTTTCTCGATCATCTTTGAGCCCTCTCCTAATCTAAAGCTCTAACTGTTTGCAGGTGGTGATTCATAATATTAGATTGCCTAAACAGAGCACTGTAGGGGATGTAATTAATGAGCTTAAAACCAAAGTAAGACCTGTCTCACTCCAGATCTGTGTTTGCCTTGTGCCTTTTTGATTTAGAAAGTGATTTATAGCATAGATGACCATGTTGCCATCAATATCATTCATTCCAGATTAGTTTTTGTTGCACTTAAAGTTGTTGGTTTATTGCTTAATTCATATTGTAGGATAATTGTCAATCTTTATTGCTCTTGTTCCTTCATTCCCTCCTTACTCTGTATAGTTTTGTTTGTTAACATTTACAAATGCTTCTCCCATTGAAACAGGTAGAGTTGTCTCACCCAAATGCAGAACTTCGACTCCTAGAAGTTTTTTATCACAAGATTTACAAGGTAATTATTTCATAATTGAAGTTACAATGCTACCAGAATATAACTGGTCTCTCATCTCCTGATAATTGGTGGGAGATTATAGGGCAATGCTTCAAGAATTTTTTTCAGTTGTAATAAATATGTTGCTGATATGGAATTTCAATTTTCCTTTCATTTTGCATTGGCACCATTCATTGTCGAATTCTTTCAATCGTATTCTTTCAATCGTTTGCAGATCTTTCCTCCCATTGAAAAAATTGAGAATATAAATGATCAATACTGGACATTGCGTGCTGAGGAGGCAAGTCTTTTTCCCACCTTTTGTTTAACTATTTCCTAGTTTTCTTTTTATGTGCTATATTATGTTCCCTCCATCATGATCAATCAAAATCTAGATTTGATTGGGTATATGTGCAATATTTATGAATGTAATGATTCACTGACTATGATCCTATGATGGGTATGCAATGATACATGACACGTGCATAGACCTGACATCTTCATGATACATGGCATAAACTTGAATCATATCAATAAAAAAATAAAAATAAAAATGTCTTTTTTCCCACTTCTGTTCCTGTCATGAACATATAAGGGCCTGGGTATTTTTTTATGGTTTTATTATTATACTTGTTAAAATTTGAGAAGGGCAGTCACTATTTCAGGATTGTAGGATACTGCAATCAAACCACTAGAAGCAAACATTAGACCAGTAAGATCTAGTGTTGTTGGAGGTTGAAAGAAAGAATTTTACAGAGAAAAAAGAGCAGTTATATATACATGAACATATTCCTGGAGCATTGTGCCACATATCTTTTAGGACTTGTCTGTATTGTGTTACTCTATTGCCACTTGCAGTTTAATGCCCAAAGTGTACTGAACTAGTAATGCTTCACGCAAAATAGCATTTGATTGAAAATAGATTCCTAATTAACTTGGGCATCTATTCACTTGCTGAAAATTATTCCTGGATTCTTCTTTAATCAGATAGAAAAAGTGATGGTGGTGTATTAGGCCTATACATAGGTGAGTTGGTCAATTCGCATTTTAATGTGGGAGTTGTGAAGTTACAATTTGTCTTATTTGCAGTGCTTTCTCTGCACAGTAGCATTTAATTGTAATTTGTCTTAGCTGTAGTGTTTTATAATTAACTGGCTACTGAAATTCCATGAATTATGGTTTCTCAAGTACCAAGAGGATTTACATCATTGGCTGACATTAGTAGTCAGTTGTTGGTAATCACAAGGATGTTGAAGCAAATGTCTGGTTTTGTAATGTCTGTTGGCAGTTTTCTGGAGTAAGCTAACTTCTCTCCCTCCCCTCTTTCTCCAGATCCCTGAAGAAGAGAAGAATCTTGGTCCCCATGATCGCTTGATTCATGTCTACCACTTCACAAAGGAGACTGCTCAGAATCAAATGGTACTGTTAATTTTTATAAATCAACTTCAAGGGATTACTTTGTTCCTTGTTCCTGGTTTATGAATGATTGCTAGATTGCATGAAGTTTTCTGGATCTCATTTACTATTTGTATTCTCAACAGCAAGTACAGAATTTTGGCGAACCATTTTTCTTGGTCATTCATGAAGGTGAAACATTAGCTGAAGTTAAAGTGCGTATACAGAAGAAATTGCAGGTTCCTGATGAGGAATTTGCCAAGGTAAACTTGTTTTTGCATTATACATTTACAGATAAATCAGTTGGTGAGGTCCTCTATTTAGTTTATTACTGCCTCTCTGATATTTTGTATTGAATTATTAAGTCTCTTTTGTTTCCCCTCACTGAGCTCTCACTCCCTTTGTTGGCCAGTGGAAATTTGCATTTCTATCACTAGGTCGTCCAGAGTACTTGCAGGACTCTGATGTAGTGTTCACCCGTTTTCAGGTGCATCTCATTAATAAATCTTCCTTATAACTTGTTTGTCAAAAATTTCCGATATATCGGTGATTATCTATGGTAGATTGCTAGGTATTCAAGATTAGTTTTCTTATTTTTCTTCAGAGGAGAGATGTTTACGGGGCTTGGGAGCAGTACCTTGGGTTGGAGCATTCTGACAACACTCCCAAGAGGTCTTATGCAGTAAACCAGGTACACGTCTCTTGGATGGTACTATTCAGCAAAATATAGAAGTCTAGAGTTTTGTTACATTAGTGGAGCAACAATTCTGGAAAGCTGTTTACTTCTGGAGAATTATAATGGTTTTCCAGAAAATATTTCCATAGAAAATAGAATTTATTGTTCAAATTAAATAATTTTCCAATGAGAACAGTTTTTATTATTGTTTTAGAATATAAAAAGAAATTG
>CANYLF013333293.1:0-15382 GCA_948193215.1 Bocquillonia castaneifolia
CCGGAGTTGCTAGGACGGACCTAGTGGTCATGGGACGGATCCGGAGTTGCTAGGACAGACCTAGAGATGTCGAGAATTCTCTAAAGCTTTCTAAATTCTGATAGTCATCTGATTTTTGAATCAGATCACCGTCCGTGGATTTTGATTCTGAGTTCTGTAAACTCAAGTTCTGAGGTTAATACCGTCAAATTTTAAATGTGTCTCTGATTTAGGAGGGTCTGTTTCTAATTGAAGGGTGACTTATTATCACTGGGGATTGTTGGAAGTGGCTCACTGCCAATTGTGCTTCTGGATGAAGGGGTGACTTGCTATCACCCAGGATTGTTTGGAAGTGGCTCGCTACCAATTATTCTTCTGAATGAAGGGTGACTTGCTATCACCTGGGATTCTGTAGTCTAGGGCGACTTGCTATCACCAAAAATTCTGTAGTTGAAGGTGGCTTGTTGTTGCCTATGATTCTAGGATTTGAAGGTGGCTTGATGTCACCTGAGATTTTGGAGTTGAAGATGACTTGTTGTCGTCTGGAGTCATTCTTTTTCTTAAGGTTGTTCTGATATTTTGAGGGTGACCCGTTGCCCCTTGAGTGTTTCTAAAATTTTTCAGAGGTGACTCATTGCCCTATGAATTTGCTGAATGATTAGCAAGACCTTCTATCTCCTTGGAGGTTGCTGGATTGGTTGAAGGTGACTTATTACCCTCGGATTCTGATTCCATGAAGTCGGATTGTCATCTTTCGAATTAATTCTGATTTTAAAGGTGTTGCCCATTGAGATTTGCTCTTGACATTCTTCTTAGTTGTAAGAAGATTATGATTTCTCTGCAGTATTGGTCTGGCTGACTATTTTCTTTCCAAGGCCAATCACTCATCAAGTGAGTCGTTGTTGACGTCGCTCGCCTGATATTGTCATAAGTCGATAGTTAGGAGGCCTCATTTTACCCCTGAGTTTCAATAGATTTACTTCCGTCTGACCCCCTAGCTTTCTGTTGCCCTGTTCTCTTGACTCGTTCTGGAAGCCCATGTCAACTTGTGACCAATTACTCCCTCATCTGTGTTTTATTATACACATGATTTCTATAATGGAGCACCCCCATCTACAAGGATGATGCAACCTAATTGGGATAGTGTCTAGGTAATGATTGCCCCCTAGCACGGTTTCCATTAGTCTTGTCCGCTAGTCCTGTATCGATGTTTTTGTATTCTGGTGGGATTAGTTCATCCCCCCTGCTTTGTTGGGTTGGAGTTGTCCATCATGTTATGTCAAAGAATTCTTGGTTATTATGGGGTCGTTTCCCCTGGAAAGAGTGCTTTCATTCATCTGATTGAATCTTCATGAGTTTCCTAGCTGCATGTACAATGTATGCATGATATATGTGATGTGACTTTACAAGACATGTAATGTTAGTCATCTCTCCTATTTATGTATGCATGAATGGGGTGTTCTTCCTTGCATATGCCATGCTGGATGTCAATTATATTTACAGATGTATGAATGAATGCCTACATGATGCAAAAGAAATCAATATGCCATGCTAAATGTTTGCATCTCCCATATTCAATGCTAGGTGTCTTCATCTACATGCTCTAAAGCTGTAGTAGACTGCATTATGTCATTGCCACCTCAATATGTTTGAACAACGGGTTGTCCCATTATTTCAATGATATAGAAGGTACGGGTTGATGATTGTTCCACATACTCCTTGTTTTGATTAGGATCAGAGGTCTTGACCTGAATTCTCGCTCTTCTGAAGGAAATGAGGATTCATTGATAAATGGCTTATCACATGTGGAACGATGAGTCCTTTCATATTTGCTAACTGGGGAAATGGCTCTAGTGTGGCTTTATCTTGATAATCCAAGTATTTAATGGCACCACTGAGAAGAAGAAACATGCCTCTTACCTGGGTAACTTGCCAACATTGTGTTGTCTTGGTGAAGCTCCCACATTTTATATGTGTAAGTTCAATTGTCCCTGATTGACTAGTATAACATCGCGATATTCAAGCATCTTAAGAGGACTATGGATCTTATTATAATCACTTTGGATAATGCTTGGTGCATATTTCCAAAAGAGACTCCCACTTTTCCCAGTAACCATATCTCATTTTATTTTGTTCATGCCTTAATTTTTGCCTAGAGCGCCTCTTTGTGAGGTTTTCACCCTAGTAGGCTGCCCTAACTTTTGCATAAGCTGCCCATGAATGGGTTTTCAACTTATCGGGCTATTATTTTTTTATTAATGCCTTAACTTTTGCATGAATTGTCCTCGAAGAGATTTTACAACTCATCAGGCCTTTTCATTTTTTCTTTTTCTCTTTTTGCAGATATGACTATCGAGAAAAGCTATCCTTGATCTTGCCCCCAGCTAACTTCAATGAGGTACAAATAGTGTTGGTTGCAGGTGTGTGACATGTCATTGTGGGGCATTGCCAAAGCTTAGTGTAGCTGGTTTCAAGGTTCGTGTCTAGGGAGTGTTGAGCACGACGGATCCAGTTGACATATTGAGAGGAACCTGTAGTGAGGCTGTGAAGAGGAACATCACCTTCATTGAGCAATGAAGGGAATTATTGTTGCTGAAGATGACAATTATGTCCATGGTGGAAACTTAGCATTCCTTAACTGCTTGTCAATTTTGAATTTAACGCACAACTGTTTTTGCCCCCTGTGTCTGTCAAGAACTAGTCGATTTAGCAGGTGCATCTTTGAAGATTGTCCAGCTGACATAGCCTCTCAAACAATGAGTTGTTGCTAGTTTTATATCTGTTTCATCTTGTTCACTTAGCATTTCCTTTTCTGGTTTGAATGCAATGACATTAATGATGCAATAAGAAATTTATAATCAATTCTAGTTCATTTAACAATGCCACAGAAGTGTATTTTACATGCTAGACCTGATGTCATTATCATCATGGATTGTGTTCTTCAGTTTTTATTATTAACCTTCAATTCAGGATCTCACTCTTCACTTATTTTCTTCGCCCTTTCATATAGGCTTGATCAGTTTTGGCATCACATTGATTATTTGTGCAAGCCGTTGTTTTTTGGTGCTTTAGCGCATTTCAAGGTTATTGCTGCCTAAGGACAAGCTGTCCAGATCAATGGAGTTCTTGCTCTACTGATCTTTTAAGGCTTGGTATTGTTATTCAAAAATCCATTTTTAAGTCTTGGTTGATCACACATTTATTTGAGTAGCCTCATGTTGCTTCCGTTTTTGTGTTTTGGCCATGCTTCACAGTCACTTAAGTATACTTTGATTTGAATCTCTCTGCTTCCTTGTTTTCTTCTTCTTTTTCATCATTTTTTTCTTCTCTCTTTTTTTTTGGCCTTGTCTTTTTGCCTAAGGTGCCTCTTTGTGAGGTTTTCACCTTAGCAAGCTTGACTTAACTTTTGCATGAGCCGCCCACGAATGGGTTTTCAACTCATCAAGCTCTCTTTTTTTTTAGTCACAAAGAGATTTTGACATTTTATTTCAGCTTGTGGGGGAGCATGTCCGGAACCATTTTTGAGAAGCCTTAGATGTTTTGAGGTGATCTCCAGGACTGGCAATCCTTTAGTGGTGCTATGCTTGACTTGTGCTCGTGATGCCATTAATGATCATAACCTTTTCAAGGTTGAACATGACATTTTTTACTCTTCCCCTACTTCTTCTTCTTCTTTTCTTCTTTCTCTTTTTTTTAACGACAACAAGTACTTACAGGCTTTGTAGCAATGTTAAATGAACCATCATGATATGGATTAATGTCAAACAAGATTATAGATGATTGATGTAGTGCATTCATGCCATGGAAAAGATACTAATTAAACAGGAGAAAACAGATGTTCTATCATTGACTAGAAAATAGGGATAACAACATTATTGGAAAAGCATAATAGATGTTCAAGTTGTTGAGCTAAGAGCTGGAATTTCGACCATCGTTGCTCTAAGCACTGGCTTGCCTCATCCTGGGGTCTGTGATCTTACCTCCAGCGATCAAGTCTTGGATCTTATGCTTCAAGGATGCATATTTGTCAGTCAAATTCTGGACCTCACACTTTAGAGATGTGCATTTGTCAGCCTCTTCATGCTTTCTAGGGTGATTAACTGGACGGTTCTTAAGTTGCATTCCCAGAATTCTTGTAACATGGTCCATACCTCATCTCTCACAATTTCACGGATCTATTGGATGCTGATGTTGTTGGCCATCTTGTAATTGCCTACAAAACAGAAGGGTTATAGTGATGCATGAAATGTAAGTGCATGTATGCATGTATGTATGACAAGAAAACAAGAAAACTCGTTAGCTGTACATGTAACAATTACTGCCAACTGGCAGGCCTTCCAACCTTATTTTTCCCACATATGTATTCGATTGGTCAAGAGTCCATTTCCTAGGTAGGCTGGGGTACTTTATTTCATCAACGGGGGATGATAGTATCGTCGTATAAGAACGTTCTCTCAAGCTATCCTAGAAAATAATAGCATTTATGATTATTGAGTCTGTATCCTTATGCCTAACTTCTGCCATTAGGCGGGCAGAGCTTCAGCATAGGCTTTAGGCTTAATGATCATAAACACTCATGGCAGCATTACAACAAGTAGGATTAGTGGGTACAACCTAATGGAAACATATATTTGTCATTACATGCTGGGTTTTTGACTTTTTGGTTCGGCTAAGAAGGCTCCCACAAAGTCGGACTCCCATTAACCATTACTAAGATGGTAGGAGAACCAGTATGAGTTTCCCATTAACCGTGACTTGTTAACCATTGCTAGGATGGTAAGCTGGGTAGGATGCTCAATCACTATGAGTGGTCCATCGATAATACAGCCCAAGAAATGAATGAAATCGTTGGGTAGCATTATAGATGGTACCGGGGTTTGATAGGGACCCTAGAAAATGTAGAACTACGTGCAATGTAAAAGAAAACAATGATGAAATTAATTAAAAATATGGAAAATTGCTCGGAATCTTCATTCATTTTTATTTGTAAAAACTTCCCCAGTGGAGTCTCCACTGTGGACAAAGTGCCCGGGACGCGTTTTTGCTTCTGCTGCCCGTCGGTTGGTGTCCAATAGCAATGGTGACCTACTCACTAAATGGATTTTTAATTTTCATGAAAACCATGGAATCGCCACCAGAATTGCATCGGGATCACCTAGTGATTAAAAAATAGGTAGATTCCTTTAGGAAAATCCCATTCGTCATCACACCATATGATTTCTGGGTTCGAAATGAGTCATCCATACTTGGGGCAATTTCCCATTTAATTAAGTAATGAGGTCATTATTTCCTACCAGAGACAAACAATATAAAGCGATAAATCAATCGAAAAGTAGAATGCAATGAATGGGCGCGCCTAATATTGTTTCTATTCAAATTATGTCTTTTTGGGTTTCAATGCCTAAAAATCATTTCTTGTGAGTTTTAATGCATAAAGCTTGCATCTTTTTTATATTTTATGCATGTCATGCTTAGATATAGGTTGTTTTGCCATGTTTCATGCATTATTACATGTTTTGGTGATTGTTTGATGCATTTTCATCTCTGTACATGTGTTTCTTGGGCGTGGTAAACCCAAAAACTTCATTTTTCTGTCAAATCGCATGCTCTGTTTTCTGTCTGTTGACCAACGCCATAAGCAGGAGTGGAGTTGGGCCCAAATGCCTGTAGGTGAGTGGCATTGGGCCTAAACACCACTCCTTTGAGTGGTGTTGGGCCCTCTTTGTTGCTCTTCGGTGCTGTTTTACGGAGATTGGTTATGTACAGTAGTTTTCACATGGAATGCAGTTATGAGGTAAGCTCTTGAACTTTCTTTGGTAATTGTTTAGATGTGTTTATGCATGTAATTGATTAAATAATGTTATTAGGTAATCATCTTAAGTCTAAAATGGTAGAAACCCTATGTTTGTGGTGTTGTTTTAATGTGTTATGTGTTTATATCACTTTTACATGTAATTTAACCCTAATTAATGGCTGGTAATCTTTAAAATCAACTCTTGTTTGTTATTAGAAACCCGCTATTGCATGCATATATATGTAAAAGGTAGGTTATAATTGTTATGTGTTTTTACTGCTTTTGTTAGAATGAATGAAGGTAGGCATAATACTAGGAGTATTGGTAAAGAATCACATCCGGGAATTAATAAGTCGGATCCATGAATCTCTGGGGTCAATGCATCCTTCATATTCTTAAGAGGAATTGGGATGTACACCATGTAAGACATTCCCGATGCCGGTTCGGATGGCGACTACCACTTCAGCCCCGTAGCTGAACACACAGTGCCGTAGTTGCTAGTCATGGCTCAGGCTTTGAGGCAAAACCTCATTGTCTGCAGGGACTTTTCCTGATAAATCTCCTTCACCCACTCCTCCTCCCAAGCCTTCAAGACCTCTGCCTGGACGAAGGTCTTCTTGGTCCTTTGATCCCTTTGGTTATAGAGGAAGTTGGAGTACCGGTTAGCTACCTGTTTCTCCCAGGTCTGCCTAAAAGTAGGAACAGGCACCTCCCATCTTCAGTTTTTCTAAAGAAACAAATAGTCAATAGAAAAAACATTTGAAAGTAATTATAACTAATTAGAATTGATTGAATATTATCGCAAACTCCTTAATGTAAATATCAATATGCTCCTTTGTAAGTTTGCTCCAAGTGTAGCCTTCTTTGAATTGTATCTTCTCGAAACAATCCTTAATAGCCCTGGATATCTACTAAGTAGGGATCAATTTCCTACACAAAACATATAAGTGTTAAACAAGTGTTAATATAATAACCGATAAATGAAAGATAAATTTTAAATATACTAACAATCCTTTGGCGTCCGGCAACAAAGCTGCTTTCCCTCAGCAGGGGGAGCATCAGCTGAAGTATCCCTAGAAGATGGAGCAGAAGATGAAGATGGTGCAGAAAAACCTCGACCTCTGCCTATAGGTGGTCTAGTAGCACCTCGACTCGCTCGAGTCGATCTAGTCACTCTAGACGTCCTTAGAGTTCTTGGAGGTGGTCTAGGTCGATATGAGGTCTAACATCTAAAGATGAAGGCAGAATTGATGTTGGAGGTGCAATTGATGTTGGAGGAGTAGGAGTAGTAGATGCTGGAGGACGGCTGGATAGTATGAGTGGACTAGATGAAGATGATTGCATTGCGGTAGAAGATGCAGATGAAGCAGTAAATCCACCACTAAGAGGGATGGAAATAGGAGGAAGTCCTATAGGAGTAAAAGCTAGAGGTATAGTAAGCGGTGGAGGTGCAGGAGTACCATCTGCAGCAACTATAGTCGCAACAGTTGCAACAAATTGCTCTATCGGTGTACTAATAGGCATCACCTCCTGGGAAGAAAGTGAAGGAGTTGCACCAGTAGCAATGGTGGGTACTGGCTGAGAAGTAGTGACCAGCTCCTCCTCCTCCTCATCAATAAGTTGGAACCTCGATGCCTGTCATGTTTGTCTTACTAACGGTGCAGCGGGCATTTTACCCTTGCCTCCTCTCATACCTGAACACATAAAAAATAATAAACAATACGTCATTGAACATAAATAACAAATTATATGTTATAATGCATTGAATTATAAGTAACATCATAATGTGAATGTCAAAATTGTTACATATATTTAATCAGAGTCATCTGCAAGAAGATCAACTATATCATTTGGTTCTTCTTCATCATCATCTGTAGATGTCTCGTATTCAACTTCCTCTTCTTCATCATTCTTTGCTTGTTCAACATCAAGAATTTCCTAAAATTCATCATCAAGGTCAACTAAATCAGGATATTTATCATTTTCTTCAACTGCTTCAACCTCATTTTCATCATCGGGCTCTTTTTGGAATGGGAATACAATGACATCGGATGTCGAAGACTCAGGCATGTCAATATTACCCCTGACTTTCACCTTACATACTGCCTCCCAATTTTCCCTATTCTTGTTCTTACTTGGATATGTATAGAAATAAACTTGGGCTGCTAACACAAATGGTTCGTATTTATGAAATCGCCTTCGAGTGTTAACCTAAACAAGTTTATACTTCTTGTGAATAATCATTCCTCTATTTAAAGTCGAATCATACCAATCATAATTAACATTCTCATTCTGAAAAACCTTCTACATTCACATCCACCGAGGGTATGAAGTTATACACTCTCGGTTCCTCTTCACCATGAAAAGTCCACACAATGTAATTTTGAACAAACCCCTTCTTCACCAAATGTTGTTTCACAGTCTCAACCTCGCGAGACGATTTGTTCTGACATTTCACTAACTTACATGGATACTTTATCAATCCACCGCTCATACATTCTGGATGTTGTAGTGCAAACTGTATAAATCTCTGCCCAGCCATAGTCACCCAATCAAATGATATCATTCCATTTACAACACTTCCCTCATACATCCAATTAAGATCCTCACTCATTTCTTCAACCTTTTTTATCACAAAATAAACGACAAAATTATGTTTGGTAATATTTAATTAACGAAACAAATGGTTGAGGCTTCAAATTACTTTAATTATGAGAATAAAATGGTGTGATAAGTTCAATATATATATATATATATATTCAATTCACATTAATTTTCAGGTTGATATATGCAATGCATCCTAAACACTACGCCTACCTGCTTATTAAAGCAAACACTCTAAAGGTTTGGACCTATCTCGTTTATGAAATTAAAATCTATAACTTATCACGATATATGAAAATAAAAGAATCTCGGGCAGCCTTTCGGTGTGGTTCTCCAGATGCACGATTGATTATATATGTAGAATAAAGTATAGAATCAAATAAATGATTCGAACATTACTCGGTATATATAAAATATGCATCAAGAGAACAACTAACCAATAAAAGGCACCCAAAATTCTAATCGTTCTCATATATTTTCAACCATGATAAATTAAATAAATGTCAATTTTGTAAACTATCCACTCAGACAATCCAATATCCTAGAATTACATCAAGGATACTAGATGAGAATTCTACGATTTCACTACATGATCGAGTTAAAATGACCGGTAACAATCATTTTAACTTTTAATTCAAAGTTTGTTACACAATTTTACTTCAATTAGATTGAATTACATTATCAATCGATGCATTTACAATGCAATCGATTTAGATATGAAATATAGCGAACTCGATTGCAAGGACGATGCATAATTTATTCAATCAGTGCAAGGAAGATGCACACAAATCAGATTAATAATTTAATTGCCTTTGTTCATTCATTGTAAGGAAGATGCGAACGAATATATCAAAGTTTTAATAAATTTTATAATTAATTTAAAGTTTATATTCTTTTGGAGTTCAAATTTTTCGATGCAAGGAGGATGCAATCGAAATATGAATTTATTTCAATTATTTTTTGTATCACCTATAGTCTCTAGCCCATTTTAAATTAAACATAAAATCTACCAAAATTTTGGTAGAGTCTCCCCTATATAAAATGGTATCTCCTAAAAATATGGGCCCATTCCTGTAAAAAAGAAAATACACTTCTATGCTTTCTCACAATACTGGGCCTACCAAAAATAACCCAGACTCATTGCATCACAAATCTCACAAGCCTAATCTAGCAACGCATGCATATTAACCAGCTTAAATCTAACAGCACATGCATATTAATCGACCTAAATCTAACAACACATGCATATTATCAAACCTAAATCTAACAGTACATGCATATTGTCCAACCTAAATCTAACAACACACGCATATATATTATCCAACCTAAATCTAACAGCACACGCATATATATTAACCAACCTAAATCTAACTAAACATACATAAATATATACTATATAAATCCACAAACGTGCATTTAATTAATATTCATAAAATTACACATGTTACATAAATAATGAAGAAATTAAAGAACTTGCTTGAGTCCAAGTAAAAGATAAAAATCTTCAAAATTCAAACACCAAAGTGTTATCAATAAAAAAACCTATTCAAAATATTTCACTTATTGATAACTATATTATTCAATTATTATACAACAAATTAAACTAACACATACTATCTGTTATTATTCAATTCAATCTAAATCCAACCTAACAAATTAACTTTAATTGTATAAATTCAACCTAAATTATTATTAACTCAACTTATAAATTATATATTTTTTTATCTAATTGCAAGTATAATTAAGTTAATTATCTCACCTAAATTCAACCTAAAACTTAATTTCTTTATCTAAATTGAAACTAATAATTATTTTTAATCTAAAATCAACCTAAAAAATAAAAAAAATTTTATCTAAATTCAACCTAATAATTATTTTTAATATAAAATCAACCTAAAAATTAATTTCTTTATCTAAATTCAAACTAATAATTATTTTTAATGCAAAATCAACCTAAAAATTACTTTTTTTCTCTAAATTCAACCCAATAATTATTTTTAATATAAAATCAACCTAAAACATTAATTTCTTTATCTAAATTGATACTAATAATTATTTTTATTCCTCAATCAACCTAAGAAATTAATTTTTTTTCTAAATTCAACCTAATAATTATTTTTAATATAAAATCAACCTAAAAATTTAATTTCTTTATCTAAATTCAAACTAGTAATTATTTTTAATCGAAAATGAACTTAAATTATTTTAATTCATTACAATCAATTTACCCTATATTTAATTATAAACATTTATATAATTCTATTATTTTTTTTCAGAAGTTCATCTGAGTGGTTTGTGAGATTTATTAAGTAATTTTTACTAGATTAGGTTTGTGAGATTTGTGATGCATGTGCTGTTAGATTTAAGCTGGTTAATATGCATGCGTTGCCAGATTAGGTTTGTAAAATTTGTCATGCAATAAGTCTGGTTAATATGCATGCATGCGTTGCTAGATTAGGTTTTTGAGATTTGTGATGCATGTGCTCTTAGATTTAAGCTGGTTAATATGCATGCGTTGCTAGATTAGATTAGAAGAACTACTCGCCAATTGTCTCCTCCCTTCCTTCCTCCATCGCGATGCCTGTCTCCTGCCACCCTCCTCCTCGCTGTCGACCGACGTCTGCCAGGTAAGTATATTTTTATTTTTTTAATTTAATGTACATATATTATGTTAATTTAATGTTTTCTTAGGTTTAATTAATTTGTTAATCATGTAGTTAATTAAAATATAATTGCATAAATTAGTTAAAAATAATAATAATAATAATAATAATAATAATAATAATAATAATAATAATAATAATAATGACTATAATTATTTTTAGGTTGTTTAGGTTAATTTTGTTAGGTTAATTATTAATTAAATTCTGTTTTTAATAATAATAATAATAATAATAATAATAATAATAATAATAATTTTGTTTTTAGTAGTAGTAGTAGCAGTAGTAGTAGTAGTAGTAGTACTTAGTAGTAGTAGTAATAATAATAATAATAATTCTTTTTTAATATATATAATTTGTTATTAGGTTAATTTAGGTTGTTTAGGTTAATTTTGTTAGGTTAATTATTTATTAATTTCTGTTTATAATAATAAAAATAATAAAAATAATTAATATGAGAAAATTATTTATTACATTTTATAAGTTTCTTATATTTTCTGAAAATTTTATATTATTTTTATATTTTATTAATGATTTTTGTTAAATTATAGTATTTTTTTAGAAATTTATTAATAATAATTTCCAATATTTTATATATTTTTAACTATTAAGTAAAATTTGACATTTTATTATAATAATTATAAAATAATTTTATTTGTATTTTTATAATTTCATAAGTTATTTTAATGGTTTTTATATTTTATTAAAAAAAATTCATATTTAGGATAGAGAAACTTCAATAATTTAAATGTGGATTGAAAGTTTCCTCTATTTAAAGGGCCATCGCTCTTCTATGCTTTCCCCATCCTTCAATCATCTCTCTTAATTCCAGCAGGTAATGTTGTTCGAGGACTAGAAATTGGAACTGCAACACTTGATTTATTTGTTTTGTTTAATTGAAACTCTCTTCTTCTTATAATACACGATCATTTATCATCCAGCAGAAACAGAAATATATATGGCTACTCGGCAACAACCAGTAGCAACACCATCGCCATCTTAACAACCAGCAGGTGGGTAATCGATATTTCTTCTCATCGAAAATCTCTTTAACTCAAAACCCTAGCAACAGCTGCCGCCTACTCCCCCTCTTATCACCGATCTATTTCTTTCATTGGTCGATTCACTTCTTCTAAGCATTTTCTTGTTTCTCTATTATCTTATGCTTCTTTCTTCCACCTGTAGGCTGAGAACGATTTGGTACGCCGGAGCTTAAGGAAAAAGGTTTTGGATTGGCTTTAAGGGCAACGGTGCAAATGGTAGAAATAAGAGGAGATTTCTGAGAAGAAGAAGATGGAGATGTTGATGGAGAAGAAGAAGGTTTGGGAACAACGAGACGTTAGTAAAGGTGTGAGGGAAAAAAGATAGTAATGTTCATCTGAGTGGCCGACCAAAAATTATAGTAATGTTCATTTGAGTGGCCTATCAAAAATTACCCAGACTCATTGCATCACAAATCTCACAAACCTAATCTAGCAACGCATGCATATTAACCAACTTAAATCTAATAGTACATGCATATTAATCGACTTAAATCTAACAACACATGCATATTATCAAAACCTAAATCTAATAGTACATGCATATTATCCAACCTAAATCTAACAACACACGCATATATATTATCCAACATAAATCTAACAGCACACACATATATATTAACCAACCTAAATCTAACTAAACATTCATAAATATATACTATATAAATCCACAAACATTCATTTAATTAATATTCATAAAATTACACATGTTACATAAATAATGAAGAAATTTAAGGACTTGCTTGAGTCCAAGTAAAAGATAAAAATCTTCAAAATTCAAACACCAAAGAGTTATCAATAAAAAAACCTATTCAAAATATTTCACTTATTGGTAACTATATTATTCAATTATTATACAACAAATTAAACTAACACATACTATCTGTTATTATTCAATTCAATCTAAATCCAACCTAACAAATTAATTTTAATTGTATAAATTTAACCTAAATTATTATTAACTCAACTTATAAATTATATTTTTTTTATCTAATTGCAAGTATAATTAAGTTACTTATCTCACCTAAATTCAACCTAAAACTTAATTTCTTTATCTAAATTGAAACTAATAATTATTTTTAATCTAAAATCAACCTAAAAAATAATTTTTTTTTATCTAAATTCAACCTAATAATTATTTTTAATATAAAATCAACCTAAAAATTAATTTCTTTATCTAAATTCAAACTAATAATTATTTTTAATGTAAAATCAACCTAAAAATTACTTTTTTCTCTAACTTCAACCCAATAATTATTTTTAATATAAAATCAACCTAAAACATTCATTTCTTTATCTAAATTGAAACTAATAATTATTTTTATTCCACAATCAACCTAAAAAATTAATTTTTTTATCTAAATTCAACCTAATAATTATTTTTAATATAAAATAAGCCTAAAAATTTAATTTCTTTATCTAAATTCAAACTAGTAATTATTTTTAATCAAAAATCAACTTAAATTATTTTAATTCATTACAATCAATTTACCCTATATTTAATTATAAACATATATATAATTCTATTATTTTTAAAAAAAACTGAATATTAATTTTAAAAAAATAGAATATAATAATATTATTACTTTTTAAAAGCAGAATATTATTTTTATTAATAATAATAATATTATTATTAAAAAATTAATTAAATTAATTCAAACTAAATTCAACATAACAACTTAATTTTAATTTTCTAAATTATACTCAAATTATTATTAATTCAACCTCTAACAAATTAACCTAATAACAAACTCAACCTATAACAAATTAACCTAAATTAACATAATAACAAATTATATATATTAAAAAAAGAATTATTATTACTACTACTACTACTACTACTAAAAACAGAATTTTTATTTTATTATTATTATTATTATTATAAACAGAAATTAATAAATAATTAACCTAACAAATTTAACCTAAACAACCTAAATTAACCTAATAACAAATTAAGCTAAATTAACCTAATAACAAATTATATATATTAAAAAAGAATTATTATTATTATTATTTCTACTACTACTACGTACTCCTACTGCTAAAAAAAATTCTTATTATTATTATTAGTATTATTAATAAAAACAGAATTTAATTAATAATTAGCCTAACAAAATTAACCTAAAAAACCTAAAAATAATTATAGTCATTATTATTATTATTATTTAACTAATTTATGCAATTATATTTTAATTAGCTACATGATTAAAAAATTAATTAAACCTAAGAAAACATTAAATTAACATAATATATATACATTAAATTAAAAAATAAAAATATGTTTAACTGGCAGATGTCGGTCGACGGCGAGGAGGGGGGTGGCAGGAGACAGGCATCGCGATGGAGGAAGGAAGGGAGTAGACAGTTGGCGTCGCGAAGGAGGAAGGAGGGGTGGTGAGGCCTTGAAAAGGAGGAAGGAAGCCGGTTAACGACGTTGTAGGTGGAGGACGGCGGCTGGGATTCATTTTTGGTTCTTTGGAGATCAACGGCTAAAAGAAAGAAGAAAATAGCTGAAAAAAAAGGGAGAAAAGGGGAATAAGGACTTTTGTTATCTTAAAAATACACAATATGCAACGGACATTCCGACGCAGATACTAGATGTACGTCGCAGATTTAAAAACAAAATTTAGGGTTTCCCACTCCAAATTCTGCGTCGGACACCTCAATTATGTCACAGAATTGCGACGGACGGCCATCGCAGACTGTCTTGATTCGGTCGTAGAATATAATGAGCCAATCAATTTTGAAATACCAAGAGGGGGGGTGAATTGGTGCGGAATTAAAAATTTTGGAAAGAAAGAAGATGAAGTAGAATGACCACACAAGGATTTATAGTGGTTTGAACCCAACTTGTCCTACGTCCACTCTCCCAAAGACCTCTTTGGGGCTCCACTAACTACAATAGTGATACAAGTGATTTTAAGGCTATCCCAAACTTTTACAATGAGTTTTACCCAAGGCTAACTCACAAACCCTAGTGTTTCCAAGAGGCTAACACCAAACCTTTACAATGAGTTTTACAAATGGCTAACTCATAACCAACCCTAGTATTTCCCAACTCACAAAGAATTAACACTAGTACAATGGATAACTGATTCACTCAACCCAAGCAACAAATGCTCTAGAGTTCTAGCTACCCAAACCCAAACACCTAATTAATTACAAAAAGATTGAGAAATAATTTTACAAGAGTTTGGCTATCAAAGGAATTAATGTTCTTACTTGAAGATCATTTATGATGGGTATTTATAGCCAAAATACCCAAAACTAGCTGTTAGAAACAACCCCAAAGGTGTCTCTAACGT